>MU223547.1:2882119-2893410 GCA_018584345.1 Thuja plicata | reverse complement strand
TTAAGATGGGATACTGTAGAACAAAATAAAATTGAAGATGCACTTATTGCTAAGATGTGCAAACACTACTATGTCCCACTACATTTCACCACCTGAGATGTACCACAAGAACTATTAGATAGAATTTCTTCTAGATTCACTGTTGCACTTCATGAGGAGAAGAGGATAAGAGAAAGAATTTCGGTCTCTCTTATGCCTCCTGAATCAATGAGAGAAGAAATCAATGAAGTCATGGAGAAATATACAAACATCTTCTCACCCAAGTTGAGAGCTTATAAATTTCTTAAAGAGAAACTTATAGAGCTTGAACAAGACACACATAAGATATGGATTGAGATACTCAATCCTGATGAGGAGAGCAGTCATGAGAAGGATAAAGTCACTAAAATAGATAACTCAATAGTTGAGTTAGACAGTGAAGAGGTACAAATAATAGGCCAAAATTAGACTGACATTATAGATGAAGACTGGCCAAAGGACGGTGAAAATGATCAAGAACCAGCAAGTCCCATCCACATCAACTTAGAGGATGAAGAAGTTACCAAAGAAGAATTGTCAATAAAAGGTAACTTAGATGTTGATATAAATGATGAATCATGGTTAGACAACATTGTTAATACCACTACAGGACAAGACCCGGTAGTAGATATTCAAAAAGATGAAGACATTAATGTTGCTAAGGGAAATACCGACAAACAGGATACAGATATTGACAATGCAACAGTCAATACACCAACAAAAATGAATATATTAATAGATGCTATTGATATTCAGTCTAGTCAGGATAAATCATCTAATAAAGACAATGATATACCCAAGGATATGGGTACCAATGAAAACAAAGTTGCATCTAACACTCAAAAGGAAACAGATACAGAAATGAAAGATGCAACCGATCATCAGCAAGACGTATCAAAAGATCAAAACAAAGAGGAAGAAGAAAAAACTGATGATACATTGAGAGAGGTTGAGGAAAAAGAGAAAAGTGAAGGAGTCAAGCAGGATGAAGGGACAAAACTCAAAGAAAACATATCTATTGATACACCCAAGGCAAATGAGGAGATGTCTTCACCAAACCATTCGGTGGACTCAGAATAGATGCACACGGATGCCTCATCTTCCTGACACTCACCTACAAAATCAACCCAATCTCACGCTTTACAGATGGCAGTACATCAATCTGCCACCCAGCCAAAGAAGAAGAAGAAGAAAATAGTGAAGAAAGACATTTTGGCTGTCACACTAGATGAAATAATTGAAGTTCCAAACTGGGATATAACCACTTTGGACAATGACAAACTTCAAGAATTTGGAGTGCTATGTCAGAGAAAAGCCATACAAAAGAAAATGACACAAGAACACAGGGAAATAATGGCACTAGACAAAGCAAAAGACATTCTCCAACAACTTGTTCCTGAAGTTAAACTTGAAGAAAATGCTACAGTTAAGGAACAAATTGTTGTTCTTACCGACGCCATCATAGAGCAAAGTGTAGATGGAGAGAAAGCTATGGAAGAACACGTAGAAAATAAATATCAGTACAAGTGAATTGATAAAATCAGCCAAGAAGTCGCATTGAACAAGGTAAAGCTCTTTGAACTCACTGGTGAATTAGAGCCAATGATTGCTAAAGCAATCACCTTAGCTCAAAAGATGTGCACACTTAAGAAATTTTCAAAAGAAAATAGTGACAAACTAGCAGAGATAGATTCAAATGTCACAACTAGTGCACAAAGCCTAACCTCACATGCCGACAGTTTAAAGGCACATCATGACATGGTCATAGAGGCGAATAGGCTAAAGCAAGAAATATGGGATGCTGAAACTCAACTCAGAGGTGAGAATATCAAACTGCAGGCACATATTCTACCTAATCTTACTATTTTATAGCAGAATATTTTTGATGCAAGAAATCTAATAGCAACCCCCGAGATGTCTGTAGTAGACAGCATCTATGATATACATGTAAGGATTTCACTGGAACACATGGCTCTAGAAATGTTGAAGGAGAAATGGGAAAAGATGATGGAGGAGATCAAGTCCTCACATTCCCACCTTTTTGACAAGCTATAAGTACCTTTGCCTTTAGAATCAAAAAAGGAGGAAAGGAAATGTATATAGTTATGTACAATATATATATCAGAAGAAAAAAGGGAGGAAAAGAAAAGTACATAAGGATGTGTATATATACTTACACATACCGGCATATACAAAGGGGGAGTCATTCAAATGACTAAAGAAGGAGTATACACAGGTGTACATACTAATACAATCAGTGTGTTGCACATATCATGTTTTTTATATTAATGTCAAATGGGGAGATTAATGACATTAATTTTTCCATTAGTATACTTAGTGAAAAACATTGACAGAGATCACCGGCAGACTACAGAGATCACCGACAGACTACAAGCATTATCGGCAGACTACAGGTATTACCGACAAACAGTGAGCATACCCGACATAACACAAAGGTCACAAGAAAAATGCTAAGTATGGAATTGACAAGCATCACCGGCGACACAGTTTTGAGAAATAACCTAACAGGAATAGAAAAGGCATACCTGACAACCAGTTCAAGAAAGGAACACCGACGACCAAGAAAATCGACCGTCAGAACCGACAGTCAGTTAAAGAACCCGCAAAAAGTGGATCTGAGTTTTACACGATGGATAAAGCAATGTGATTCCATTTATAGAGTTTTAATTTGTTTTAAATCATAACTTGAGGGTCAAGCAAGATTTATGTAAATGTTTTAAAACATCCTAACTGATCTGAAACATATCTAACTAAAGATCAAGGTCAAGTTGTAAACCTTGGATCTAGAGTTAACTTGCAAAGCATGAATCAAGAATTGAGCCAGTAACTAGTATAAATAGATGTTCAACTCAATTTTGAGCTATGAATTTATTATTGTTGATAGACACGAAGAGCATCTAAGGAGTAGAAGGTAGAATTCATGCAAAGTTCAGAAACAGATCACATCAGTTATCAAGAACACACAGAGGCTACCCACGAGCAGATAAAGGTATTATTCAATCATGGAAGGATGATTACTAATATGTATGAAGCTTAATAGGATCTATTATCAGCAATTAAAGATTGCATACATCATCAGATCAAAGACTTATGTAGTTGAATTCTAACAAGTGCATCACATCTAAAATCCTTTTGTAGAAGGTGGACTTAATAGTTCTTTACAAATCTCTTAACACAGTGCACACTTAACAGTGTTGCTAAAGCTTCAAATGAAGTATATCTTAAAGGGCCTCCACTGTAATACTCCTAATAGGGTAGGTCATCAAAAGTGACCAATTGTAAGCCTTAACCGGCCCCTTCTTATCTGTAGATAGTGAAATCTTGTGGGTAAAAATCCCCACTGCAGTTTTTACTTCCTAACAGGAGTTTTCTACGATAGCATATCTTGTGTTATGTGTTATCTATTTTCATGAATGTTTTTTTTATGGTTACATACTAAAATAACTTATGATATGATTGCGTATGCATAAAGAAAGATGAACAGTTAGATAAGATAATTTACAAACTAATGATTAAGGGTTAATGGGCTAACCAAGAAAATTTTTAGAGGTACTGATTCACCCCTCCCCTCTTAGTACATCATTCCAATATAATTCCAACAGATAAAGCCCTGCATTTGATGAAGTTACTTTTGTCCTTTGACATATGGTGTGCCCTTCAACAAATTTTCTTACATCTACCTGCATCTTTGGCCAATAATAAAAGTTCCTAGCCTGATCCAATATTTTATCAAGACCAAAATGATCATTGATACTCCCACTATTATTTTCCTATATTATAAATCCCTCATTGAGAACTTAGGTACACACAATTGACTCTCTTTCAAAGGCAACCCATTTTTCTTGATAAAAAATCAGAATACTCACTGTAGTAAGTGCCCAAAAACTGATTACAAAACTCATATATCTCATAGAAATCTGCATCATCTTAGTACATGTTCTTAAGTGCATCAATCCCCATACTTTGGAGTTCTACCTCCTACACCACAAGTATCCTCCTACTAAGTGCATCATCCACGTTATTGGCTTAGCCTTTCTTATACTTAATTATGAAGGTATATGCTTGTAGGTATTCAACCCACTTCTTGTGCCTGTGATTGAGTTTATCTTATCCATTCACGAAACTTGGAGCATGGTTATCAATAAAGAAAAATACTTACTTGGGTAAAAAATAATGCCTCCACTTTTTAAGTGCTTGGACCATAGCATACAACTCCAAATTAAATGATGAATATTTCCTTTTTGCCTCATTAATCTTTTTACTAAAAAAGGAAATCGGTCTACATCTTGGCTCAAAATAACCCCTATGGCCTGATTACTAACATCACATTCAATAGTCAAAATCTTCTTAAAATCAAGAAGAACAAGTATGAGTTGTTGTGCTACCCATTTCTTCAAATATTCAAACCCCTTATCAGCTTCATTAGTCCAAGAAAACTTACTTTCATTACCTCCTTTAATAGTGTCAATCATTGGTGCACATATGTGACTGAAGTTATTTGTGAATTTTCCATAAAAACTAGCAAGTACATGAAATATTCATACATCCCCTACTAATCTTGGGGTTGTCCATTTGAGTATAGCATCCACCTTTGAAGGATTCATCTTCAAAATCCTTTTTGAAATGACAAAACCAAGGTACACTACTTCATCCTTCATAAAGTCACATTTCTCTAAGTTTATCATTAGTTTCTCCTCATGTAGCCTTCTTAGGACCATGTCAAAGTGCCTCAAGTGTTCTTATCTGGAAATTCTAAACACAAGAATATCATCTAAATAAATGATAACAAACTTTCCAAGAAATGCTTTCAATACCTCATTCATTAGATGCATAAAGGTTATAGGTGCATTGGAAAACCCAAAGGGCATCACCAACCACTCATAGAGGCCTTCCTTAGTCTTAAAGGTTTTCTTCCACTCATCCCCCTCTTTGATCCTTATCTCATGGTAACCTTTGTTTAAGTCTATCATGGAAAAATAATATGTCCCTCCTAGGAAATCCATAAGATCCCCAATCCTCGACATTGGGAGACTATACCTAATTGTTATCCTGTTACAAACACTCCATTTTCCATCCTTCTTGGGTGTTAGGATAGTAAGTACTACACATAGTCTCAGATTTTTCCTCACTAGGCCCTTATCTAACAATTCCTGCACTTGTTTGGCAATCTCCTCATTTTTGGATGGTGTCAGTATGCATCCTTGTTGGGTAGTGTAGCGCCTGGTATTAGGTATATGTGGTGAATTATATCCTTGATTTTAGGAAGGGAGTTATGAAATTCCTCTACTAAAATGCCTTTTTATTCTTTTCTAACAAGTTTTGCACTTCACTAGGCATGGTTTCCCCTTTAATTTTGCATAAATCTGATATGTCTTATGGCTTAAAAATGAAAGAAAATACTAGGCCCCTTTCTTCTTTTAAGGTCTACGAGAACTCCTTTTCCTCTACCACCACAACACTAGATCCCACCTATTTATTTGTGCTTTCATTCAGTAAAGGGTTCAGGGTAAAAGACTCTACATTCTTTGTTATGGTATAAGTATTTTTCCACTCATGATGTTGTGCCTTGAGATCATATTTACATGGAAACCCTAAGAGTAGATGACAAGAATCCATGGGATCACATCGCAAAGGATCTTATATCTATACCCTCCAATTTAGAATTCTACCCAAGATTGTTCATTTACACACTTGTTGGCTCTTATTCAACCAAGATACCCTATAAGGAATAGGATGAGGGATTATTTTCAAACTTAATTTTCCACCATTTCTTATGACACCAAATTATCTGTAGACCCTGAGTCAACTATAACTTTGCATACCTTTCCACTGGATTTGCAAGAATTTCTAAATAATGACTTCCTTTTTGGTGGTTCTTTGGTAATTGACACATTTAAGAGAGTCCCCCTCATCATTAGATTCTCTCCAAACTCTGGATCTATAGGTCTAGGTGGAGCATCGATGCTTTGGAAATCCTCCTCTTGCACACTTTGGAAATCTCACCTTGAATACTAAAGTTTAATCCATTCAAATACCGAGCCACCTTCTCTCTCATTTTCAACCTGCTCTGACCTCAACCAAAATTTGTGGAACTCCTCGGTGTAGGTGGCCACATCCATATCTTTTTGCTTTAAGTTTTTTAGTCTCCTAAATATTTGGACTTTATAATTGTTGGTAGAAATAGACTCTTGATCTTACTCATTATCCTCTCCCATGATTTGATCATAGGTCTTCTTATCTTCACCCTTTCTCCCTAGGTGTAATTCCACCAATTTAGTGCTCTTCCTTTCAACTTGGTTTTCACAAACCTTACCTTCTTGTCTTCTAGAATCTCTTTGTACTCAAAATAGTTGTTGAGGGAATCTATCCATTCTATTACCTCCTTAGAATCCATCTTACCTCCATACATTGGAAGATCCATCTTTACTTCCCCACTCACTGACTACAAGGCCTTGAGAAGTCTCCTTTCCTCAGGAGCCACCTCCTCCTCTTGAGGTTCTCCATGAGGGTTTCAATATCTTCCCTCCTCCACTTCTTTTGGGTCACTCTCATCCATTTCACCCATATCTGTTCTTCTCTCTCTCACCTTTAGTGTTATTATCTCATCACTTAGGGCTTTCAACTCTCTAGTGACTGCAATAGGTACACCTCTTGGAGGCATCTTGCTAGACTCTTTGTTTCTTCACAATTTCCTTTCTTCACACCCCGAGCCTTTTTTTCCCAAGAAATCAGACTTGGATCTAATACCAATATGATGAGAAGGGACCTAGAAAGGTACATAAAAACTAACTCGATCACTAGTTACAAGGTTTATTCAACCCTTGACAAAAAGAGGCATTCAACTTCAATGTACTTAAGACAATATTTGAGAGCCTAACTTGCCCTCTTGACCAAACATGGAATAAGATCCTTCCAAGGTTTGAAAAATATTTCTCTTAGAGGACCAAAAATAATACAAAGGATTCACTCAAATAGACCCAGCACAACATTCCAATCAAGTTGCTTTGTAAACCTCAATTAGGCCTTATAGCCCTATCCACTATGTATTTTTGACAATAACTTTCTATTCACTGACCATGAACACAAACCAAAACCCTTTTAAGAAATATTTTTTTGAGATGCAAAACATATTTCAAACCCAACATGGGGTGCTTTAGATTGATAGGGTCAAATTTGACTGTTCATAGTGACCTAAAGGGGCAATTAGGTCTCTTTTTCAAAGAAAGTGTCCTCCAAATTATTTACCCAACACAACCACCATTTGGAACACTTCAATTTCTTCACAAAACCACACAATCCACCATCAAATAGTGCCTAAACCTCTCAAATTTCTCATCGTCACTCAATTTACATTCAAAACCCTTAACTTTGGTCTATCACATGATGATGTCAGACCCTAAAATAAAAATTTCACTATGGCCCCCATCTTGGTTTGCTCTGAGACCATCCAAATCCTATAGCTAACCCTAGACCCTAACATTTCACTAAGAATTAGAATTTTCTAACAGTGAAATGTTAAGTTAAGGGCATTGTTTGTCACCAAACCCTAACTAGTGAGGGTTTCAAACCTTCTAAAAAATAAATTCAATATCTTCTCCCAAACTAAATGAAATGTACTCAAACCAAGTTAAAGTGGAAGAAAATTCATCAATCTATCCAACCATGTAAGTTTCAGACCATCACTGATCCATTCAAATATGTACAAATAACCATTATAAGAAAAACCATGAATTAAAGTAGGACACGGAGCAAGTTTTGTATTGATAGCCACCCAAATCATCAATAACCACTTGCCCTAACTAGGATGATTCATAAATAGATCATATACATGCTTCCCAATCGATTCCAACTAATTTTTGAATTGTTTGACTGTTGGGGTAACAAGTTGCACAAGTTGCAAAAGTTGAAAAAAAAAGTAATAGAACCTTTTAAATCCTCACTTTTTTCTTTTTGTCTAGGCATTTTGTCCAATGTGATAATTCTTTTCAAATATTCATCGTACTAGTTTCCTACATTTATTAATATTATATGATCTTATATCATTGCCAAGAGACAACCGTTCCAAATCTCAAACCAAAATTCATCAAGTACTAGACATAGACAAAAATTATAATAATGAACTATATGTAATAAGCTAGAAAACATGTTTCTGTTTTTCACCAAAATAATAGATGTATCTCCAAAACTCTTGTTTACATTATTTTTAAATATTTGACAAAGTAAAAGAGTATGTTTTTCTCAGAAATTTTAATTTTTCAATGGATATGTATTCTATGTGGCAAATTTCTTCTTACAAAAATTTAAGCCTTATTCATTTAAATAGAGAAAAATTTGTAAATGAATTTATTGTTATCAAACAATACTTGACTCTCCTATTGATTATGCAATTCTAGTTGATACAAGCGACCGAAATGGAGAACGTGTCTTCAATAGCTTGCACCAATTGAATTATTTTTCTATTTTGTATCGATTATGCAATTCTAATTAGTACAAACTATTGAAATGAAGAATGCCCTCGACATATTATATCTTCAGCAGCTTGATGAGCTGCACCAATTGAATATGATTTTTCTATTCCCTTAATTGTCATGCATACTGACAATACTCAATATTGTGTCTTCAACAGATTCTAGTAGTTTGAGTCTCATCCATTGGCTGTTGGATTAGAAATAAAGCTTTTGCAACAATCTTCTTGGTTATCCTGAACTCATTTTTTCTACACTACCACTTTCTACTAAATCCCAAAGATCATGTGAAGAAAACAGAAAAGAAAAGAAACGCATAAAAAAATGAAAATTCCTTATCCGATCCTTATGGCCACTATTTCAACACATAGAAAAGATGGTATGAACTCTCCACTGTATTCATTTATTTCAGACGTTTTGGATTGCACGTCTGGAATATAAAACAAAATTTAATTCTAAAGCGTCGAAAAAGATACATCCATCCAGTTTCCTATATAAGGAGCCCAATCCATAAGCTTAGACACACACCCATTCGAAACTTCAATCCATTGCCAACCATTCCCAATGGAGAGCAACGTCACGAGAGTTTTCTCAATTTCCTTGACATTTGTTCTGCTATGGAGGGCTGCATCGGCAGGAAGCCTAGGCATTTACTGGGGCCAAAATGCCAACGAACCATCCCTTTCCTAGACCTGTGCAAGCGGCGACTTTGGGATTGTGATAATCGGGTTTCTGACCACTTTCAGCTACGGGCAAACGCCGGTGCTTGTTCTTTCAGGCCACTGCGACCCCTCTTCTGGAGGATGCCAATTGTTGAGCATCGACATAAAGTTATGCTAGTCCAGAGGAGTGAAAGTGTTTCTCTCCTTGGGAGGGGAGAAAGGAAACTGTGCGCTCGCCTCCACGCAGGACGCAGGAATCCTTGACATCTATCTGTGGAACAACTTCTTGGGCGGCCAGTCGGAGTCCAGGCCTCTCGGACCCGTAGCTCTGGATGGCATCGACTTCAATATTCGTTACACCATGTCCCAGCACTAGGATGATCTAGCGAGGGCCCTGTTCGCTCATAGTACCTCCGCCAAGAAGGTGTTTGAATATTTACTAGTTTCTTTCATGTGTATAACAAGTTTTATAATGATAAGTAGGAGATATTTTCTACATAATTTAAATTGTGATATTGTGATAATTGACCCAAGTTTCATGAGTAGTGCTTTATAAGGACCTATTTCTTATGAAAATGAATGGAACACTTAGCACTCATTGTATCTAGGTGATGTTCATCGAGGTGAAACGCCTAAACTTCTTGGGAGTTCACCTATTCTAGTACTACTCTAGTTTAGGGATGCTTAACCACATAGTTTCCTCCAAGGTTAATCCCCTTGTAACTCCGTTTGCAAAACCTTTAGCGCCAAGTGTTGAGTCTTATGAGCCATTCATTAGAAAGCACCTTAAGCTCATCAATTAATAAGTAGAAGATATTTTTCACGGCAAGTCAATTGGTGATATTGCTATCAAGATTCAAATGTGTATTTTTTTAGTCAAACTCACTGACCCAAGTTTTATAAGTAGTGGTTCAAGCGCTCTTAACCATAGAGTTTTCTCTAAGATTAATCCCACATTGCTTGTAACCCCATTTGCAAAACCTTCAACAAGTGTTTTCCCTTATGAACCATTCATTAGAAAGTGCCTTAAGCTCATCAATTGATAAGTAGGAGATATTTTCCACGGCAAGTCAGATTGTGATATTGCTATCAAGATTCGTCTGTGTAGTTTTTGAGTCAAACTCACTAACCCAAGTTTTATGAGTAGTGGTTCAAGCACTCATAACCACAGAGTTTCCTCCAAGATTAATCTCACTTTACTTATAACTCTATTCGCAAAACCTTTATCAAGTGTTGTGTCTTATGAACCATTCATTAGAAAGAACCTTAAGCTCATCAATTGATAAGTAGGAGATATTTTTCATAGCAAGTCAAATTGTGATATTGCTATCAAGATTTAGTTGTAGTTTTTGAGTCAAACTCATTGACCCAAGTTTTATAGTAGTGGTTCAAGCATGCTTAACCACCGATTTTCCTTCAAGGTTAATCCCACTTTCTTTAAAACCCCATTTGCAAAACCTTCAATAAGTGTTGTGTCTTATGAACCCATCTCTAAACCACCATTCATGAAACTTGAGTCAGTGAGTTCAACTCAAAACTACACAGTTAAATCCATATCACAAATATTTTGTTTCTATCTGTATGCCTCTCTCTCCGGTTTCCCATAGCTTTCCAAAGGCGGGGGTTAGTAGCAAAGTTTCACAAGTGAATGCAAATCAAGTATCCAATAACTACTAAACGAAAAATAGAAACGTGAGCAATAAAATGTACAAGCAAGAGAAAGGAAGACAAGTAAATGAAAACCCCTCGATGCTTGAAGCTTCTATTGTTTCTCTCTACTCCTTCTGAAACGCTGTTCTTAATGCTCAGTATTGGCGGGGCAGCGTCTATGACTTGAGAAGCATCGAGAATTTGACAATTGAAATGTGTGTGTGATCGCAAGATGGCTTGAATGCTGACAAAGTAATGGCGCTTGTAAGCTTGAAATCCTAGATCCTTCAAATGGTTATGAAGGGTTTATTATATAGGAATTGGTGACGAAATGAATTTTTGAGATCGATCCAGAGATGGGGAGATGAACGGTTGAGATCAAAAGGAACAGGAGAGATCCTCAGTAAACTCCACCTCTTTATTTGGTTAAGAGGAGATAGAGTTTGGTTAACTGAGGAGCTAATTATGAGTTACC
>MU223547.1:2854796-2870742 GCA_018584345.1 Thuja plicata | reverse complement strand
GGAGTTATCTCTTTGAAGATAAATGAATATTTAATTCATTTATTTATTAATTGTTTTCAACATGTGAGATAATTGAATTCTTTTTAATTAAGAATTACTTTATTTGATGAAATTAAATTAATTTAATCGAAATTAATTTAATTGGAAGAATTTAATTAGTAAGTTTAAATATTTGAATTTAAACTATAGGAAATTGAGTTTAATTAATTAAATAATGATAATTAATCAATTAAAGCTTTAATTAATTAAATAAAGTTANTTATTTAATTAATTTTGGGGATTGGATTAGATGATTTGAGAAATGAATTTAGAGGAAAAAGATGATTAATTAATGATTAAGAAACCATTAATTAATAGATGAAAATTAGTGTTTTTAATGTAAAGTCGCAAGCATGTCCATTTTAGGGTTTCTACACTATCCATATCACAAATTTTATGTTTCTAATTTTTCAATTTTTAGTTTTATGGCTTTTTTTCTAGGGTTTTCTTTGAATGTAATCCTTATAATGAAATAAGTTATGAATCTAATTATTCGTCATTTAAATCAACTTATCTATATTTTAACTTTGTAGGTGCATCTGAGCGCCCTTCCTCGTTGCCTACCTCCCACACAATCTGACTTGACAGGAACTCAACAAACCGCGCAGTTAAATGCATTACAGACTGGACTATTTGACTATGTGTGGATCAGGTTCTTCAACTTTCCCTTCTGCCAATACGCCAATGGGAGCGCTGCCAATCTGCTGAGTGCATATAAACAGTGGATCGCCACTGTCAAGACCACCCAAAAATAGAGCTTCTTCCTTGGCCTTCCAGCCTCCACTAAGGCTACCTTCATTGGCGGGTTCATTCCTGCAGATAAACTCATCTCCGACGTGCTTCTCGAGGTCAAGGAATCCGTGCAATATGGGGGAGTCATGCTGTGGAACGAGTTCTATGATCACACCACCCAATATAGCTTGTCCATTAAAGCTTTTGTTTAATCTTAAGCCATAATAAAGAGGCCATCACTGGTTGAGTAATCTAGTTTGGCCCTTATCTAAGAAACTATGTACTACCATTGAAATAACACTTGAGCTTCTATAATGCTATTCAAAACCTGCTTTATCGTAATCAAAAATATTTGAGCTTTTGTAATGTTGTTCAATTGTCTGGAAATTTCTAAACTTAATCACCTTGGTGTGCAATTTCTTTTTCCTGTTTACAAAAATATTGTGTATAATGTTTGATGATTCTTAAATACCAACCGATTCCCTAGCCAACCGAAAGTTTTACAAATGATTTAGGTTATGCATTCTCCTTACAATTTGAATAGAAAGTTTCAACGTCGTCTATCATTGATTTTCTTGTTTTATACATGATCGAATGATATTTGAGTTTGAAGATGGAAGTAAACTACTCTTTGGTTATTCATATTTTAATTACTAAAATTAGATTTCCACTTGTTTTTGGCATTCTATTGTATGAGAGTATTTACCAATGATATTTGAGATCACATTCCACAATTTATAATGTTCAGTGTTGTTTTTAGATTCTGTTGTATGACAATTTTTACCATAGAAATTTGAAACACACTCTATGATCTATTTCAAAAACTGAGTAGTCTTTATGGGTTTTAAAGGAGAAATGAAGACAATAGCTTTGTCATTTATAGCACAAGTTAACTCTCTACCTAATCATGAGATTAGGAATGCGCAAGTGGGAAATTTAGGACTCTACGATGACTTTCTCTTTAATAGCTTTCCAATCTACATACTCAATATCAAACTCGCTCAGGATCAAACCCATTTTGTTGTGCGGAGTAAGAGTGGCTTTAGACATTAGGTACTTAAGTAGAGCTATGTTTTCAATGACTTGGGTACTATGATTAAGCATGTAATGACAAAGATTTTATGTGTAGAAAACAACATCCAAATACGCTCTCTGTCTATAGGGGTGTAGTTCAAATCATATCTAGCTAGTGTTTTTCTTAGGTAATAAATTGCTTGTTCTTTCCCATTATAATCTAGTTGTGCTAAGAGTACCCCCAATGTGACAGTGGTAGAAGATATGTATAGGATCAAAGGTTGGCCTAAAACATGCAGAACTAACAATGGTGGTGAAGCTAGATACTATTTAAGTTGTTGGAAAGCCTTCTGACAGACAATCCCATAGGAGCTTGATATCTTTCCTCACGAGGTGAGAAAAAAGGATGAACCTTGTCTACAAGCTGAGTGATGAGGCGACGGATGGACTGCAACCTACCTTGTAAGCTATGAAGTTGTTTAAGTATTTTAAGAAGGTGGCATATCTAAGATAGCTTTTAGTTTCTTCAGATCCACCTCGATTCCTCTACGGGACACAATATAACCAAGCAACTTTCTCGATTGTACACTGAAGACACATTTTTATGGATGTAGCCAAACTTTGTACTTATCTAACCTAGCAAAAATCTTTGTGAGTAAAGTGATGTGGGACTCTCTTGTCTTTGATTTTCCTGAAAGATCGTCAACATAATCTTTAATTATATCATGCAGAAGGTCACGAAAGATGGTGGTCATAGCTTGTTGGTATGTTTCTCAAGCATTTTTAAGTTTGAAGGGCATGACTTCATAACAGAAAGTACCCTAAGGTGTGGTGAATGCAGTCTTGTGTTGATCTTCTACTACAAATTTAATCTTATTATAACCAGAAAATCCATCCATAAGTGATAGCATATCATGTCTCGTCATCAAATCCACTATGATGTCAATGTTGGGAAGTGGAAAATCATCCTTGGGGGATGCTTTATTCAATTCTCTAAAATTTATATAGATGCAAATGCCCCTAAAAGCTTTACCTACTAGCACAATGTTGGAGACTCATTCATGATAGGCTATAGGTGTTATGAACTCAACGTCAAGCATCTTCTGTAATCTTATTTTCACTAATAGGGATATCTTTGTATGAATCTTGCATAACTTTTTTTTGAAAAGATGCATCCACATAGCTTGCTAGCTCATTTGGCTTCTCCTTTGCATATATTTTTAGGATTGGTTGACTAGCACTTTGCTAGACCATTTGACATATCCTTTTTTAATGGGTTGACTAGCGTTACACAACTTGCTAGACCATTCAACCTCTCATTTGCATAAATTTTCATGAGTTGACTAGCATGTCCTAGACCATCAACTCCCTTTTTATATTCTCTTTAATGGGTGGAACTAGCATAACACAATTTTCTATAACATGTCCCCCTCTCTTCTCTCTTCTTCCTCTTTCATGGATCACCTAGTGCAACACAACTGGATAGTATATTTCATCCATGGTTGTCTTATTCTCTCCTCCATGATTTCATAGCATAATATGCTTTTCTATTTGATTGGATCGTGGAGTCTTATCTTATCATTGATGTGTTCTCTTTCTCTTTTCAGGTGACCACTTGTGATTTTGGAATAGATTTCTGAGCATGATGCTATTGGTTGAGACATTTTCTTTAGTGAGGACTCTTCAACTAGTTTCTTTAAATAATTTTAATAAGTCTTAGATTTTTGGTGTTTTAGTGTCATTGCATATGGATGTACAAGTTAAGATCCTTGGTTTAGGGGCTTATATCCTTGAACTTAGCGAGATCTTGTCTCTTTTCAATTCGCCCATGATCTTCATCTTTCTCTCTTTCTTCTACTTTATCATCAGCATGAGGTAGACTCATGCTCCTGATAAAGTAGGGGCTAAATGTACCATCCTAAAAAGTAAGCACCCTTAATTAGGTACTCATTTTATCCCCATTTTATTATATATGGGTTCCCACGTTGATTTCACACTCTCCTAATGCTTATTGGACCGTCAAATTAACATTATAAGTCCTATATCAATTAACTTTCTCCAAAACGCAAGGATAGCCCTTATTTATAAGTGTGATTCTCTATTTATCCTCTAGTCAAATAATTCATTCCATCTCCCAAGACCTATCTTATCATTTATGGCCTTTACATTCTCTCCCGACCTTGGATTGAGTTATACCTTGAAATCATACACATCTTGATTGTCTGGGACCCACAGTCTAAAATTGATCCCTGAGTGGTGGGTACATGTCACCAATGACAACATATCCCTAGTACATGTCTCCAATGGCATCATGTCCCCTATAATTAAGGCCCAAATTTGGCTTGGGGCCCTATGTTAGGGTATTAGCGGGAGTTCTAGTCCTGTGGTCGGTCTGCCTGAGTTTTAACCCCCCAAAATTATGTATTGAGTATAAAAATCCTTTATCTATCATCATTTTTCCATCCATTATCAAGTGAAATCTAACATACTATCAAATTTTAATCATTCATGATCAAGTAAGCAATCAAAATTCAAGATCTCTTCTATGCTTAAGCATCCAAGTCTTCAATCCTTCAAAGCATTCTTCTTCTTCTTCATCAAGCATTGTGACAAACTACAAAATCCATGAATTTCGTTTAGAATTTTGTGGATATCAAGCTATTGCATTAACATTTGTGATTACATCCAAAGAAGCATTGCACCATCAAGGTATATGGTGATTACAATTTAGATGTGGTTTATATTTCATCTTCCCTTATGTAATTTCCTTTCTTTTCCAAGGTTGATTCCAAATAGGGGTTTGACTAATGCAAACCCCTTTAGCCAACCTTCTTCCAATTTTTTATGTGTGTAGGAATAGGTTACGGAGATGTCGAACAAGATCTCGAAAGATCGGGAACTATCTTATGATCCCTAGAAAAATTGGTCAAAAACATCTGGTACTTGTTGCAATTATTGTCATCTCCCATGTACATGTCCACCATTGCTATCATGTCCCCTATATTCTTATCCTAGATTTGACAGGAAGCTAGGTTACAACCTCCGGGTCTCAAATCTGCAGTTATAGGTCATTTTGGGATTCTAACAGTCAGGAATTCGGATCTCAAAAATCACTTCTCCCATTTCATTTCCAAGTGCATTCAAATTCTTCTTCTTTCCCTTTTACATTTGTTTTCTCATTTGGATTAGATCATATATGATCTTATTTAGTCTTTTTCATATCAATAATATTCCTCTCCTTCTCAATTTTAAGCAACAAAAGGAATAGAAACCGGAAACGCATTAATATTGCATTGGCATCTTTCTTACCAATTGGTGTTAATCATATTTGTCTTGAGGTGATTTTTTATTCCAATGTGTCTTATGGATTGGGTAAAGCGTTCCTTTTATGTGATCCCCTTTTCATATTGTACAAAAAGTATTTAATGAAATGTCTTTAACCTATGAAATGGTGGGCCCCTGTCTTTTTTCTACACAATAATGAGATATTGATAATAAATTTAAGATCAAATACTAAGTAAAAAGCTATCTTTAAAATATAATGTCTCGTCGATATGAAAAAGGGCTTGTAGAAATGAAAAATTATTTTAATCATTCTTAATGATTTAAAATATAATATCTTGGCAATATGAAAGATAATTTATGTGTTGGTGGGCCCAATTTTTAGTCGATAGGCTTCTCTTGGGGAGAAACCTTTAACCGGCAAAGTGTCTCACACTAAATTTAGGCGGTCAGAATTGTGGTTGTCAGTAAAGATAACGTCAGGTTTTCCTTGATACACCACGGTCGTTCTGTCCCACCAAAGATAATGTTGGCTTTTCCTTGATACAACACAGTCTTCTACAGCATGTCTTTGTGAATTTTCAACCTAAATTTATGTAAAAAATGAATCTTATTCATTGGCAGAAAAATTTTCACTAATTTCCTGATAGGGTCGCAAATGTTCAATGCCTAGCAATCTGCAACAGAAATCCCCAGAAAAACCAATTTCCCACCAGCGCTAACAATAATATCTCTGGTCACAAGCTTAGCTAATTTGAGAACAATGTCGAAGGGTAGCTTGCGGTTGTCTACAACCTATCTGAGAGAATGACCTCCTTTCATCTGAACTCATATAAGAAATGGGATGGGTTATGGGAATCCCATATTCCTGGTCACCAAGCTCTCTCTCTATTTGACCTGTTGATTGCAAGTGACATATATATAAAGTATTTCTACTACTAGACGATTGTTTGCAGTCAGCTTATCTGTTGAAAATGTCATTTCTATTCTGCTCCCTTTTATCCTTTGATGTTGGACGCCTAAGTTAATTTTTTGAACCAGACAATGACATTTTCTACTGATACCTTAATATACATGTCTACATGTAATGAATCGTTGTATCGATTTTATTGCATCTGCATACATGGGGTGGATCGCTCTTTTGATTCTATTTTTCAAGTACTCCAAAAGATTTACTTTGGATCGGACATCCAAATTACGCAGCATAAATATAAAGCTAATAATAAATAAAAGTGCACGAACCGCATGTTTGGGTATAAGAAGTAATTGTTTTCTCACAGAACACAACATTTGTAATTGTTATTGTTGTAATTTCTCACATGGTGAAGCTTTCTTATGTGTTTCTCGTGTTTTTGTTGCTCACAGCTTCTGGTAATATATGTTATTCTTAGTTGATGATATGAGTGGTTTTATTTTCTTCTTTCTCTGTTGTTATATTTTTAACAAAAATTATGAACTAGTTGTTATTCATCTGTAATATGATCAGTGTCCATGGCTCACTTTTGTGATAGCCTAAGTGGTTTTTTTCATGGGCTATGCATCAAATTTATAGGCGAAAGTGACTGCAATGATAAGTATATAACTAGAGATCATTAAACTGTGGGAACCTGCGAATGGGACCTCAAGTGCCATTGTTTTCATCCCTATTAGAATAGAAATGCTAAAAGGTAGCCATTTGATGAATAATATAGAATTATTTCAGCAGTTTTAAGTGTTGGAGAAAATAGAGACCATGAAACTTTGATAAAATTAGGTCAAACGTCAATGCTACCACGTATGTTTAATAATTGTAGTTGTTATATTAATAAAATTTTATGGTGAGACATTATATACAACTATTTTGAGTTGTATATTATAGATGTATTATTTTATTATATTTTAGTTTAGGTTTAGATCTTTTATTTGATTAGTCAATCAATTATATTTTTTTTGTTTAATATACTAAATGTTGAACATGTAGACACCCGAAAATGGACAGGCTTGCGACTTTACATTAAAAACACTAATTTTCATCTATTAATTAATGGTTTTTAATCATTAATTAATCATCTATTTTCCTCTAAATTCATTCCCCAAATCATCTAATCAAATTCCCAAAATTAATTAAATATTTAATTTTATTTAATTAATTAACCTTAATTGATTAATTACCATTAATTAATTAATTAAACTCAATTTCCTATAGTTTAAATTCAAATATTTAAACTTACTAATTAAATTCTTCCAATTAAATTAATTTCATTTCATTCAATAAAGCAATTCTAAATCAAAAAGAATTCAATTATCTCACATGATGAAAACTTTAATTAAATAAATGAATTAAATATTCATTTATCTTCAAAGAGATAACTCCAATCAGATCACATGGGTTACTCCACCCATCTCTCCAGTCCACATGGGTAACTTCACCCACCTCTTCAGTTCAAAAAGGTAACTCACAATTAGCTCTTCAGTCAACCAAACTCTTTCTCCTCTTTATAAATTGAAGAGGTGGAGTTTACTGATGGCTTCTCCAGTTCCCTTTGATCTTAACCGTTCATCTCCCTATCTCTGGGATTGATCTCAACTGTTCATTTCATCCCCAATTCCTATATAATAAACCCTTCATAATCATTTGAAGGATCCAGGATTTCAAGCTCTCGTGCGCCATTACTATGTCAGTTTGGTTCTAGCATTCAAGTCATCTTGCGATCACACACCCATTTCAATTAGGAAATTCTCAACACTTCTCAAGTCATAGACACTGCCACACCAATACTGAGCATCAAAAATAGTGTTTCGTAAGGAGTAGAGAGAGACAATAGAAGCCTCAAGCGCTTCGGGGTTTGCATTTATTTGTTTTCCTTTCTTGTGCTTGTACATTTTATTGGTTATGTTTCAAATTTATTTGTTTTAGTAGTCTTTGTGTATTGAATTTATATCATTTGTAAAACCTTTGCTACTAACCCTCGCCTTTGGAAAGCTTGGGAACCATGAATGGAAAAAAAGGAGGCGTACATTTTGGTGAACCTAATGTGAATCAAACAGCCCAAATATCTCTTGCAAATGACAAATAGGATTGATCAACCACGGTCGTACAGTCACAAATCTAAAAATCTGTATCTTTTTTGATATCTGTGTTATTTCGCAATTGCTGGTATTTTTCCATAATCGACAAAATTGTGCCGCAATCGACTGGTTTAATACTGCAATCGATTGTAGGTTTCCACATCTATTTTCTTTCGTCTTCTAGGTCTCTGTCTTTTCTATAGTTTGCCATAATTGATCCACCGGTGCTACAATCAAAAGAATTCTACCGCAATTGACTGATCCAAACTACAATTGACTAATCCAGACCGCAATTGATTGTGCATTACTGCAACTGAAATTTCTTTGCCACAATTGCTACTTTTGGGCCGCAATCACCTATTATTTACCGCAATTGCCTGTGCATTGCCGCAATCGCCTGCAAAATTTCTCATCAGGGCCAAATTCTTTATCTTGCTATCTGAAAATCTGATACTTTCTTTATTTTTTTGCAGGATGACAAATTCCCACAAACGGGAAGGGTAAGTTGTTAGTAAGTGTCATTCATTGTTTCAAAGTTACGTATACTCTCATTTTGCAAAAGAATCCTTTTGATACTAACATGTTTAAACAAAGAAAATAAAAAGGAATTCACTTGTCAATTTGGGGTTTAAAAATAACAATGTTTGTCAAACATCTCACATCTCACATTTTAGATTTGGGCTTAAAATTGACGTTGGGACTAAAATTGAACAAGGCAAAAAAATCTCTCATATTGGTGCATTAAAATTGAACAAGCAATCAACACCTACTTTTGGGCTTAAAATTGAACATTTGTGCTTGTATGGTGGTGTAGCTTAGTTCACATTTCAAACTTTTGGAGTTTAATCTATTTACCTTGTGTCTGGAGTTTTGGGTGCACTTGTACAAATTGTTAGATTAGAAACCTTTATACTTTTTAGAAAGGCCTGTCTGGGGAATGCGCTTCTTCTTTGAAGAACAACCTTAAATCGGTAATCCTTTTGATCGATATATAAACAAGGTGCGAACCAAAGTTCCATCTTATCTAGCCAAGCTTGGGCGAGGTGTGTTGGTAATAGTTTGGATCAGGTGAATATCCCCAAGGAGCCAACGTGATCAACCAGGCTCTTAAGTGAGTCACACACGTACAAACTGATTGGAGAGACACCACAGACCCTTACTACAACCTTGATTAATTAGAGGCCAACCCGTTTTACCTTCGAACAGGTACCTTATTATAGTGCAAGGGGTTGCAAAATTTCCCCCCAAGATCCCCAACATATGTGTCCCACAGTATTTGTGTAGTGAAAGAGATCTTCACTCCACGGCAACAATACCTGGAAAAGGAAAAAACATGGACACCTACGTCATGGACCTTTGTGTCCTAGTAGTATGACAATTGTTGTGTGAGCTAACAGACATTCAAGCATTGGGCCTATAACATTGTATTCTGAAGCCATATCATTGTTGAGACCTCATGATAACCTTGCAACTTGAAAAAGTTGTAGAACATACACATTGTCAGTCTTCATTCTTCAAAACATAGTGTCTTCCATGCCTATTTCTTTGATCAGTTTCTAAAAATGCTAAACAAAACATCAAAACTGTCAAAATGAGTCAAATGTGTTAAATTCTAGGGCTGTCAACGTCAACTGTCTTGTAAATCAGAAGCATTGTTCCAAAAATATCAAAATTGTCAAGCAGTGATACCAATCTTTTAGTCTTTTTGAGATTGTTTCCCCTTTACCCCAATTGCTCGCATTGTGCTGCAATTGAAGGAAGTTTGCCGTAGTTAACTTGTTTATTGTTGCAATCATATTGTTTATTACCGCAATTGGTGATAAACTACTACAATCAACCATTTACTTTGCCGCAATCGGTGGAGTTGTACCGCAATTGACCAGAGATACTTTATTCCTATTTTGACCTAAAAACCTTGAAAGAACTCTTCATTTGGTGTCCAAAACTAGTTTCTATCCCAGGAAAATGTGAAGAAAATTGTGTGAATCTCTAAACATTAAAAACCATCCCTTCTCTGTAAAGCACGATTATTGTCAAAAAACATTGTTAGTTCGAAAGCTTAGACTCGAAATACCTTGATCTCATCATATCAAACATCATCAACCTTATCAAAGTGACTTTGTCCAAGGCAAAGGTCGGAAAATCTTATCTTTTTACATCATCACCACTTTGAGATCAAGCTATATCAAAATTTGTCCCTAGAATTACCCTTATCCTAAACATAACTCGGACTTCCTTAGAAAGGATATTCTTCTTTGTTTGCTTTATATCACTTGTTTTAGTTACAAAACCTGGACCACACTATGTCTCAAACACCTCATGGAGGGCCTTACACAAGGTCAAAGGCTAGAACACAACCTGATGATTCATATATCAATTGATTCCCCGCTTGGGAAACAGAGAAATAGAATGATCCTTTCATAAATACCAGTTCTACTCTGTTCCTTGAACAACCCCATGGGGAAGCTCTTTTCCAAAATGTCACAGAAGAGGAACTAGAGGATATAGAGCAAGATGCTTATTCCACACAAGTAGTTGACGTTGTTGTAGAGAGGAATCCCAAATGCTTCTTAGCCATGCTAATAAAGAAAGGAGTCAAGCTCCCCGCTGAATTCAGTGTATCAACCATATGGCCTAAAAACCCTCTCGCAAGTCAAAACACTACTCAGCCTCCTCAAATACTGCCTGTTGTCTCTCAAATATTCCCACCATTGGTATTACCCACATTAATACAGATGATACCTAGTCAAACCAATGACACGAACTAGGCCAGCACATCTTCCACTCAAAACATAACAGGCTCGCAACTGAGTGCACTAGTGGTTACTAGTATGCTCCCACCTTCAGTCACATGGCCAAGGAAATCAAGCTCTCAAGCTACACCAAACATCAACTATTCTGAAACTATGTCGCTGTTGTAGTCAACTCATACTAGTCTTGGGATCAATACTTCATGCCCACAGGGATCCATCTCTACAGGTACAACTTACAATCAGTGCCCTCCCAAGGCTACACCTTTGCCCATTCTAACATCAATCCAACCCCTGCAACAGCAACCTCAGCTTCAGTTGCCTCAAATCCAACCCCCGCAACAGCAACCCAGCATCATTTGCCTCTATTCCAACCCTCGCAATAGCAACCCCAGCTTCAAGTGCCTCAAATCCAACCCCTATAGCAGCAATCCCAGCTTTAGTTGCCTCAATTCCAAACTTAGCAATAGCAACCCCAGCTTCAACCCCAACCTCAGCAACAATAATATCAACCCCAATTTCAAACACAATAGCAAACACATCAAAACCCACCATGGGCTACTCATGTGCCCCCATTTTGAATCACTCAGTGGGAAACCAATATCAAGTCCCCAAGATGAAATCCTATGTTCCTACTCAAGGGACACAAAGGCGCAGCCTCATACCCACTATAGCACAGAGGAACATCCTCACACATCAACCTCAATATCAAACGGACATGTTAATGCAAAAAGTGCAAACCCTTCAAACCCAAATGATGGATATGCAAAATCTGGGGCAAACTAAATCCTACACATTGGAGGATTTATACCAATACCCCTTTGACCATTCTCTCCACATGTCTCCATTCCCAAATCACTTCTCGGTACCTAAATTTGACAAATATAGGGGCAATGCCAACCCTATTAAGCATATCTGAGAGTTTTTTGCTAGTTGCGTCAAATTTGCCCATGATGAAACATATTTAATGTGACTGTTCCCACAAAGCTTGGCCAGACTAGCAATGGAATGGTTCTCGCATTTACCTCATGGCATTCAGCGCTCACTTCATAGCTCACTTCCATCATAACATTGAGCGCAAGGTTAGCATCAAGGACCTTTGCAATATCAAACATAAGGATGGAGAGTCTTTTGTGAAGTTCCTACAGAGATGGAGGAATACGACAAACTGCATAACATATGATGTGCCCGAACAAGACCTAATAGTCATGTTTGTTGACAATCTAATTCCAGACATGTCATTCACAACAGAGTTACAGTTAGCTCTGAAATTCACACAACTTATCGAACGTGGAGTTTTTTGTGAGCATAACTTAGTCAAATGAGGAATCCTTGCAGGTCCAACACAAATGAATACAAATAAAAATGCAACGGACAAAGCTAAGTGGTGGAACAAAAACAAATATTTCACTAGCGATGGTGTCATTGACGTGAAGATAGTCAACTATGAACAATCCAAGGTATCACTGCAAGGCACACCTGTGGCTAACCAAAAACCCATAGGGCCCACTCAACAATCATACACCCAAAACCAACCTCCCCCTGTACAAGCGGTCATTATGTCAAACAATCAACAAAAAAATCAATGCAGACCACGGTTTCAATTCCAGCAACGAGATTTCACACCATTAGGAGAGCTGATAGAATCAGCTTTACGCAAGTTGATACAATCAAACACTATCACTCTCCCTGAAATTAGGGACTTTGAACAGGATGTGAACAAACCAAGGTGGTATAATGATAAGGATTTCTACGAGTTTCATCGAGTGAAAGGGCACAAAACATCTAACTATTACCGATTAAAACACGCTATCCAAGATCTAATTGACATAGGGGTCATCGATGTGACAAATACCCAAACCAAAGGCACCACTGATCACACTATCTTCAATGATACCTTTCATTATCACAAAAAGGGAAAAGCCTCCGGGTCTGGTGGACAAGAAAAACAAGTTAACTATACATATGCCAACAGTGATAATGTTATCAATTACCTCAATCCTTCAAATAGCCATGTGGCTACAATCACTATCAAATACCAAGGTAACAAATGTGTTGTAACAATGTGTCACGCCAAATTCATCTTGCAAGGAGTACGATCCTCATCTACTATATCTGACAATCCTAAAGCAAACTCTGATCCACAGCCAAGCATAGTGGATCAACTAAAGCACACACCTACCCAGATCTCCATGTTTGACCTATTGCGCATATCTCCGCAGCATAAATTGGCACTCGACCAATCCCTTCAGAATGCAATTGTCCCAAGGGACATAACACCCGAGAGCTTCCAAATGATGGTCAACCATATAGCTGCTAACAAACATGCCACATTCACAGACCATGATGTGCCGCCACATAAACCCTTGCATAATGATCATTTGCACTTACTTGTCCAAGTCCACAAAAGTGCTACCCATAGGGTCCTTGTTGATGGTGGAGCTGGGTTAAACATCTGTACTCTAAAGTTAATCAAGCAACTGGGCTATTCAGAATCAAGCATTGATGTCACAAGGAGGATAAATATCAGAGCTTATGATGAAGACAAAAGGTCCTCTAAAGGTATTATCATTCTACCTGTCTGTATTGGCCTAGTGGTTAAAAACACTCCCTTCCATATCCTAGACCTTGACTTGGGATACAACATGCTACTAGGGAGACCCTAGATACATGAAATGCAAGCTGTACCTTTGACATACCATCAATGCATCAAGTTCCCACACCAGGGAGAGGAAATCATCATAGAGGGAGATCCCAATCCTTTCCAATACTGTAATGCAATCCAAATCAGCACTGATAACCAAGTACCATCAAACCAAGATGCAAGCATCCCATCCTCTTCAGATTCAAATCCCAAGGCTGTCACACAGATAGCAGGAAAGATAGTCATTAACCATGATGCAAGTATTTCCTCCTCTTCAGATTCAAATCTTAAAGATATCACATGAAAAGTGGGAAAGATATCCATTACTGACAAGGTTTGTGGTGAATATAGATATGAAGAGGCTTTTACCATCATGCACATGCCTCGGATCCCGAGAAATTATGGCATGCCACAACCTGTTATTACAACAGAAACTCCACAGCCTATTCTATTCAGATGTCTTCCCACAACCTTTTTCTAATGGGGAGACATAGAAGAAGTAAATCCATTTGGACAAAACATCAGTACCTGGTTATACCAAGACCCACCAGAGACAATCCGACCACCCCTACCCCTGTCAAACTATGGTAATGGTTACACAATGTTACAAAGATTTGGGTATGATGGTACAACTATTCTGGGGGAAAGGAAATGAGGCTTAACGGAATTGTCTCTCCCACCAACCGAGAGAAACAAAAGAGGGTTGGGCTATGGGAAACAAGGAACTGGTCCGGTGATCCAAGATATCCAAGTCGATCAGGAACAAATTGCAGAGATGCACTGGGGGCACAACACAGAACATGTCTTGATAAGAAACATATTAGCACAGTTGTTTCCCATCGAAGAGGGAACCACACAAACCTGAATAAACCTCCACATAGAAATCAATGATAACGAAGGAAGTGAGACATCTGATGAGTGTTCTATTGAGACTGACTCCCACGAGTATGAGTGGAGATCCCTTCACGACTCTGAACCGTCGATCCCAGATTGTTCCCCTTGGTGAGACACTATCATAAACCTAGAATACTTATTTGACCAACTGACCATTACCGAACAACCCTACATAGATAAGCATGTCATTTACCAAACCTCAAGTGGTGCGTCCACATCATAGTCCAGTTTCGTGGGAACCATATATGTAGTCCCTTTCAATCAACTAGAGTCAAACAAACACTAAAGTATCTATCTTGTACACCTAGAGCTAATAGAGTGGGATCAACAAGGAACCCATGATTTAGATGTCTTCAAGAACAATGAGGCTATTGCTAATTTCATGGGACTTAGGGAAGGCATTCCATCATGAGACCACAAGGCATACTTCTCCTTTGACCTCAACAGAGTGGCATATTTCAGGGAGGCAGCTCCTCTTTCCAGTCCACAAAAGAAAAAAGAACAAAAGAATGATAAAAATCTAAAATAAGGCGTATCTTCTAGAAAAAACCTCACTGAGGCACTAGAAGATGGAAATAAGGAACTCCTCCCCTTGATAGAGGAGAAATCGGCATTACTAGCTCTAAAGGAGAAAATATGGGGTTTAGGAGATGTAAAGATGAAAATGTTTGGTAAAGGGGGGGGGGTTGAATTTTTAATTATTATTTTTGTTTATTTCCTTAACCCTACTTTCCACTTACTTGAATTTGATTGATTGTATATTGCAATTGTGATTGTGATTAAGGGAAGATAAGATGCTCCTTTCTTTCACCCTCAAATACACAAATAGGAGATCCAATTTTGATCAATCCCAAAGGGTTAATACACAAATGAATCCACTATTTGGAAAGAGACCAAGAAAGGGGATCTTAAATTCTATAAATTGATTGATTAGTATGATTAATGACTGTAATTGAAAAGAATAGGAGAAAGTACCAACCTTACAAAATGGCAGATCAAAGATTGTTGTTTTCTGAGATCTATAGACTATTTCTGGAGATGCTGACAGTTGATACCAAACTGAAACATAGAGACAGACAAAACCCATAAATATTTTTCCATTCCAATGTCATCTTATTAAAAAGGTTGACCCTGTACCACTTTTGCCAACTCGATCTGCTCAACTCTGAAAGTGTCCCTGTTCGCACAGTCTGAAAGAAATCCGAAAAGGGTATCTAGATCTGGCCTGGGGTCTACAGTACCAAACCTGTACCTACAAGAAAAATGTTTGTTTGTTGGGGGAAAGGGGTTTTCCTTGGTCAAACCCCAGTTTTGGAATTAACCTTTATATATGTAATTGAAAATTGCATAAAGAATAACAAAGCAAAACTCAAATTCACCTTGCTTGTAATGTCCTTATGGAGGATTTGAATCCGGGGATCCACAAGTATGCTTCAAAACATGGAATGTAGAATGGAAGGATGTCTTCAATCACTTTCTTGTAGATCTCCAACACCAAGTCTTGAATGGATTCTTGAACTTGACAAGGGCTTTGGAAGAAGAT
>MU223547.1:2788339-2800251 GCA_018584345.1 Thuja plicata | reverse complement strand
GTAACCTACATCTATAAAACCTTCACAATTATCCCTTCTTTGGCCTCCACTCATTCCTCTTCTCAAAAATGGTTATCTAGAAACTTTGGATAGTGTTTCTCATCCATGCACGAAATGTGATAGTGATCATATAAAATTACTTTATGCCTCTAGTATTGATGAGATGTACAAGTGTAAAAATTTTTTGCGAGACTGTGATCAATTTGTGTAGTGTACATAAATGCAAGGCGGTGATTATTCTTGACGATCGACAGGTAGCTAGGACTAAAGATAACACAGCTCAAGAGACCATCATAGGTTGTCTCTTTCTTCGGTCTATATTATTGATAGAATGTTTTACCTTTCATTAGCTCATCAAATCTAGGGATTTGAAAGAATTTAATAGAATATTTTCATGACAACGTATATTATTTAAGTTGACGTTGCACGAATTTATCTACTTCGCGCACTTGTATACTATGAAGATGGCCATGCTTCTTTATCGCCGTCCTCATAGTCTACAAGTGCACAAAGTAGATAAATTCATGCAACGTCAACTTAAATAATAGACGTTGTCATGAAAATATTCTATTAAATTCTTTTGAATCCCCAGATTTGATGAGCTAATGAAAGGTAAAACATTTTGTCAATAATATAGACCGAAGAAAGAGACAACCTATGATGGTCTCTTGAGCTGTGTTAACTTTAATGTGCCTATCCGTCAATTTTTCAATAATTTTTAATTAATTTTGACGACAGAGCTATGCTTTCGACAGACAAAATGTCAGAGGAAAATAATTTATGACATTTATTGCGACAGTAATGCTATACGTTCGACAGGGAAACCTGTCGGAGAAATGCTACACAACTGTCGCTCTTCCGACAGTTTAAGTGTCATAAATAGAAAACTTTCGACAGACCCTTCGACATTAAAGCCATATCACCGATAGGTAGATCTGTCAGAATTTGGTGCAAACTGTCGCTATTCCAACAGTACTAATGTCGAAAATAGTTTTTCGGCAGTTCATTCCGACAGAGACTGTATATTTCTAATAGGTCTTGTTATCAGAATTTCGATGGATGAAGCGCATGAAATGCCATAACAAAGCCGTTGTCATGTGCAAGTTTCTGACATGACATGGTGTCGGTAAACTGACGGGTATGTCTTATGTCACAATTTCCAACGCAAAAATGACGACAGACTCAGGTGTCAAAATTCTGACAAATGAGCATTGCAAATCCGATAAATGGCCGTCAGAATTTGACCTCAAATGTACTAGTGTGTGTGTATGTGTATATATATACACGTGTGTATATGTGTTTATATGTATGTGTGTATATATACACATGTGTATGTGTGTGTGTATATATATATTTATGTGTATATAAATATGTATATATATATGTGTGTGTGTGTATATGTGTGTATGTGTATATATGTGTGTATGTGTACATATGTGTGTATATATACACATGTGTGTGTATGTGTGTATATATATACACATGTGTGTATGTGTGTATATATATATACACATGTGTATGTCTATATATACATATATATATATATATATACATGTGTATATATACACACATGTGTATATATACATGTGTGTATATACATGTATGTGTATATATACACACTTATGTATATACACACACATGTGTGTGTATATACACATGTGTGTGTGTATACACACATGTGTGTGTATATGTGTATGTGTGCAAAAACAAAATTCCAGTTCCAGTTTTGTGGAACCAAATGCAGAATCTGCATCTTCTTTGTCATCTTCCAAGTGAACCAAACAAGAAAAGTCCATATTCTAGAATTTGTTTTGAGAATAACAGAATTACAGAATGGATTCAATTCCAGAATTGACAATTCTAGCATGCACAAATTTGGCGAAACAAACGGGCCCTAGGGTTTTTAACAACCTGCAGTTTTGAGAACCAACATAAGGCACCACAAATTTTGGCATCTAGCATGCACTAGAAGTTTTTTAGATAGTAGGCTTCACTAAATTAGATTAATCTATTGATGTTGACTCGTGAAAGTTCACTTACATGTTTTTCCCTAGTTATAGTCTATTTACATGGTCTTGTAAGAATCAATATACAATTGCATTATTATCAAACAAGGTCAAGTATTGAGGAACAACACTTTCTAGCAAGAAGGTTCTATGGCTTTGACGAATTATGACAAAATTTGTCTACCACTTGATCACACTACTATTTTTTTGTGTGATAACCAAAGTGTCATTCACATTTCTCACAACCTAGCGGAACATCAAAGGATGAAGCACATCAAGATGCACATGCCTTTAAATTAATAGATTATCCATAATGACATGTTCTCTCTTAGGAATATTTGTCTACTTAGGAGTAAGTTATATATACCTTCAATTTTTTCCTATAGGGTTCTCTTTTTCTTTGTTTGTGATAGACTTTTATTGTACAAAAATAACCAATCAATCCTAGTAATTAGTACTCATTTTCTAGAATTTATCTTACTCCATACATATCACTCAAGGGGGAAGTTCTGGCATGAAAAGTAGGTTTACCTGTCTAGTTCACTATTACCTAGTAGGCCTATTCAAATTACAATTAAACTCACTTATAAGTTTCTTTTATCTTTGTCTTAACTCATAGGGACTTTACATGTCTCATACTTTTTGGAGGTTTAGTCAATTATTTAATCCCATGCTTTCCTATTTCTTCCCTTGTCTTAATATACAAGAAGATCATTGCATTATATTGATTCACTTCTATGATTTTTTTTGACATTATTGTGTGCAAATTCATCTGTGAAATATTTTAGTTTTTGTATTCATTTTATTACTACTCTAACAATTACAACATAATATTTGGCTAGGGAATATCATCACACAATCTTTGATGCAATATTTTTTTCTTTAATTTAAGTCTCTTGTTCTTGGTAAATAACTAGTTGAGAATGTTGTGATGCACAAGTATATCTCATTAAGAATGTCACCCGTCTTTTCTATTAGTTGTTCAAGAAGAGAATTGAATTCCTCATCATTAGAACCCACCTTCTTAGAAAGCTTTGGAAAAATAAAGGATGAGCTAAGATTCGAATGAACTCTTCATTAAAACCCATATCTTATTTCCCCTCCTTGTGATGTTTATTTTCTTTCCCTTTCTATATTGGTCAAATCCTCTAAAGTAGTAGTTTACAAATCTTGAGCTCTCTTCCTTTTAGAATCTTCACCTAACATTATTGGTCTCTTCATCACTTATCACTTCCTTCTTAATATTGATCTGCCTTTTTTAACACTTAACTTCCAAAACCTCTATAGGCCCCAAGGAATTAGAAATAGGAACATCATAAATTATTTTTCTTCCCACACTCATGTGGACCCTAGAAACTTTACCCACCCAAGGTCATCTAAATGACTTTCTAATTAATTAGAGAAAACATTTTGAGCTGTCATAGTTTTAATGTTATTATAATATACATTCTACTTGTTTTCTTTAATGTCTTGGTTGCCTTTATGCAAAATATATTTGTATTATACAAAAATATATTATAAATCTAAATGAAGTTATGACTTAAAAATAAATATATGTATTTTGAAATTACTTTAATATTTATATAAAGATATATTTCTAAACTATAATTCAAATAAATTAGAATTCTTAGGAGTTTTTTGTAATCAATCTCTATGTCATTACAAATACTTATTGATATTGGTAAGATACATTGAAAATCGCTTCTTTTTTATATATTTATTGAAATATATTAAATTATTTCACCTATATGATTGTTTTTTATTAAGTAGTCTGATAAGGGGGATGACCCTTACAAAAATGCAACAAAGAGGTTGTCAACAAAATAACAACACATCAAGGCCACAAACAACACACTTTCAACAAAGTAATAATAGTATCACTAGGAGAATAATATGCCACAACTAACCACTAAAAATACAAGTGTCAAAAGAAGCCACTAACAATGCACTACCAACAACCCATAGAGTGGGGCACAAAGGATAACAAAGTCATGCCAAAACTATCTTGAGACAAAGAATTTCATCTCCCCAACTGAAAAACCACCTCCCAACTGTGAAACTCCTTTCCACCTCAATATAAAAGAAGCCCACCTAAATAGTAGCAGGAAAGGAAGAGACCGAACAGAAGGAGAGAACACCACAATTCCTTCCCACACCCAAACCTCCACAAATAGGTGAAACCCAACTTACGTTACAATCCTCCTTAATCACGAAGCCTGTCCCCACCTCTATAGATGAAACTTCCACCTTTATAGGAACCCTAAAAGAGGAAGAAGAAAACCGAATGAGACAGGCCCTTGTAAAAGCCAACAAAATAACCCCATAGGGTATGTGCACCAAGTTGTGAGTAAAAAAAGTGGGCACACATTTAAAAAAAATCCAAATTTCATATAACCCGATCGGGTTATTGAAACTTTGGAATTTTACTAGGCTTGGTAACCAAGCCTAGACAATATTATTAAAAAACTCTATCTTTCTCAAAACCCGATCGGTTTCTAAGATATTTCTAATAACCCGATCGGGTTATTAGAAACATAAATTATATTTTTGAAAGCCTGTAGCTTAGGCCATTTCTAATGCCTAAACCGTGGAGCAGCAGCGTGAAGGAGGGCAAAAAAAATCAAAAATTGATCGTGCTTTGAAGAAAACAACATTTCTTCAACAATTTCCACCATTTCAAGCATTGGCACCCCGTAATAAAGGTATGTTTTATTGTTTTTGTTGTTTTTTTTTTTTTTTTGCATTTGTAATCAAATTAGGATATGATATTTATTTTTTGTTTTCTTTTATTAATTTCATATCAGATTCATCAAACAACCCTAGAAGAGGAAAAAGAAATCAAAGAACACCCCCATAAACCCTCCTCAAAAATCTCCTCCTCCACCACCATCACCACCTGTAGACCCTCCACATGTGTCATTAGGTCATGTAGATGCAACACAAGTGGACCTCGTGCAATGCCTTAACCAAAATAGTACACAAATTAATATAATAGTCAATAGTTTGAAGGCTTCTGGTCTTCAGCGTCACTCTACCCTCCCCACTACATTAGAGAAAATGTCCAATAGTGCAAATGAGGTGTCTCAAGAGGTGACAAAATGGGATTCATGGAGTGATAAATGTTGTACATATTATGTTGATGGTTTATCATATGAGGATGTGAAAAGAAAAGGCATATAAAAACATGACATATGTGCCCTTTTTACAGATCCTAATACTAGCAACTCCCTAGAAGATAATACAAAATGGTTTCCTATACATTGGTGTGCTTAGAGGGGGGTGAAATCAGCTTTTTGGGATAGGTGGTACATGGTATTCGACCAACCACCTTGTAATAATAATGAGGTGCCTTTATATTTTTTGAGGAAGCTATATTGTGAGTTTATCCTCGGTGAGAAGTCGAATTACTTTAACTTCCGTGAGTTCTAGGGTAGAGGGAGAGGCTCTACGCGAGATAGACCTAGGGCACATAGGACTACCTGATCACAAGAGAGGAGGCGTACTGCAAGAAAACCCCTCATTCATGTTGTGGTCCTAGTAGTGGTGAAGGAGTCTATGGATATACAAACTCTTCATGCAGATGCATCATTGACTGATGTCATTATCCAGCATGACACTTAGTTAGTTGGAGGAGAGGATGGATCAGTGTCTGCGCCACCTCAATCTTTATCAGATGTGCCATTAGGATCATCCCATCCCGCGCCAGCTCCATCATCATCAGAAGAACCATTAGGATCATCTCATCTTATGCCAGCTCCATTATCATCAGATACAGTTGTACGGTCAACCCAGTCCATTGAGCATATATGTATCATTTGTAATGGTATATGTGATGGGGTAGATAGTTAGGTGAGTGCGGATGGTTTGACATCCCATTCATGTGTACATTGTGGGAGAAGATGTCAGGCATCCAATACTAAGGATACGGCCCTCATAGATGATCTGATGACAATGGTGTTTGGTAGAGAGTCGGCACAGGTTTGTTTACATTTGTGTTTTGACATGTTATTTAATTAATAACCTAAATTTATTAAAACTAAATAAATTTTTATGTATAAAATAATCTAAATTGATACACGAATAATATGCATTGTAGGGTGCAGCTGGTGGTACAAGCACACCAAGGAGTTCCCATTCTAGTAGACATGGACGGGTAGCTCAAACACCTGAGGTAATGTTTTATAAATATTCATAAAATAGAATAATATGTTGTTTTCAAAATATCATATCTTAATAATTTGTATGGTGGTAACTTAGTGTGGTCAAAGAATTAGTGTATGTTTGTTTGCTATTTCTTTATGGTCAAAGAATTTGTTCTAATGTAATCCAACTCGAGGAATTCATAAAAGGATGGTACTCCCTCAAGGAATTAGGTTGAATGCAAAGGCTTCAATAGAGATCCATGGCTTTTGGTAACCTAGACATCATACTTTTGAACAAGTTCACTTCCTTGTCCAGTCATCATGACTCAAACTGATTTAAACTCCTGCCCTCCGTCCTTGGACTCAATTCAACCAATTCTAAACTCATACATAGACTCATACCCCAACCAATTACTTAATAGCTTCTGAATCAACCTTGAACATCATCTGAAACATCCAACCATCATTCTTTTACTCTTATTTCTTGTTCAAAATCATGAATACAATCTCTGATTGTTCACTGATTGTGAATGTCCTCAATCCTTCAATACACCTCCATGGCCTTCTGAAGACTCCCAACATATAACTTCTAAGACACCCCAAGAACCCCTAAACTTATCACAAGGTCCTTATCCTATTTCTCAAAGCACATTCACTTGCTAGTTTAGTAAACTCTACTCTCTAGCATTTCACTATCATACTAGGACAGTCCCCATATACTAGTCTATATCTTCAACATAGACAAGAACCCCTCTACACCCTAGGTTCATAAGCACCACAAATATTGTCATCATTTCCCATACCACCTAATCTCAACCTAAAAGCACTCCAAATCCCCCCATGCTAAGGGTAAACACACTAAAACATACTCACTGCCAGGCTACAACAGTCCTATTACCTTCTACGAAAGTGGTCCTAACCCCTGACCTCAATGAATACAATCTGGACCATCCTTCTCTAACTATGACTACAAAATTGTTAAAGAATAGTCTTGTGTGTGAAAGAAGATAATTTTTTTATTTTGTAATAATGGTTCGTAAAATTTGTTTATAAACTTGTGATAATAGAGTTGTGGAGCATAAGCATTTGTGAAATTCAAGTGAATCATAAACTTGATTGTAAATTATTTCTTATATATTTATTTGGTGTTTTATAGGGCTTGTTAGGGGCTCAGATTTCTGAGATTTATGATGTCACCCTTTCTGCCATTGACTTTGGCTTACATAGCTATGTGGTATCATATTTTGCACACCTCTTGTTTATAGTTTTAATTGAACCCATGTGGTATCATATTATTTCTCTTATGTTAATTTTGTTTTTGTTAGCCTACCCCACCAAGCTCGAGGTCATTAGGAAAGAGGAAGAAATCATCGGGGACACTGAAACAAAAAAAGGTAATTAAGTCCAATTTAAGTACATATTTGTTGAAATGTATTATGAACATTTCAATGTAGTCTATATTGATGAATGCACTTGACTTGTTTATCGTATACACGTAGAATCAGTTGGGTTTCACTGAACTAATGAATGCACCAGACAATGTTGATGTTCAAGAGAGGGAGGAGGTAACATGTTTTCATATTTACTTTCAATTGCATTATTGTTTGTTCAAAATATTTTAGAAATCATGTTCCTCTATTAGCGTGTCATTTACTATAACTTTTCATACAGGAATTGGTCATAGTTGCCTCAGATGAGGTGAATCCTCATATGAGTATAGTAGAGCCATCTGAGATTATGGTATGTATGCATTTTCTTTTTAGTCCATGCATTTTTTTTTATTTTTTAGTATTTCTTATTTATAACATGTATTTTTTATTATTTATTTTTCCTATTATACGACCCTTCAGGAGTGCCTGTCCTTCTTATACCTTGCCAATTTTCTAGGAGTCCCTCTTGCCCACGACGGAGTCTATTTCATTTATCATTCAGCCCAATCATAGGAGATCCAGCTGAGGCTTCGGTATGCATTTGTATTATCTAGTGTATAGTTTTTTGCATTATCTAGTATTTCTCGACTATAACATCTTTTCTATTTTACCATACAGGAAAAGGTCCAAACTGACTCATCAATATTTTTGGCTCCCTCTAGCACAGGAGTTCCAACTCATGTTGTGGTATGCATTTTCTTTTTAGTTCATGAATTTTTTATTTTTTAGTATTTCTTGTTTATAACATGTATTTTGTATAATTTATTTTTCCTTTTATAGGACCCTTCACCATTGCCCATCCTTCCTCTACCTCACCATTTTCTAGGAGTCCCTCTCACCACGACTGAGCCCATTTTGTTTATCATTCAACCCAAACATAGGAGAAAGAGATGAGGTAATCAATAATTCAACTATCAACAAATTACAGCCCAATATTTATTTATTTTGATATTATTTTGAGACAAGCTATATGAATTAGCATTTGAATTATTTGTGTGCAGAGAGTTAGTGACCCAAGTGTTGCTGTGAAGAAGCTCAATTTTGATGATCCACCACAGTCATAGATATATCGAGACATTGTATAGATCTAGTTGTGGTCATTGAATGACCAAATTTTATGTGTGTGTGTGTGTGTGTGTGTGTGTGTGTGACATTTGTACATTGTATATATCAACTTGGACATAGTTTATGTTACTTTTTGTAACTCTATTATGGATTTGACATGTAGGCCATGTATTTATATGTACACCATTATTGTTCATTTTTTATATATGAAACTTCAAATTTTATCCTTGAATTTTTTGGTTGGATGTTTATGCCTTAAGTGTATTCTTGTTTCACATGACTTGCGTATATGCATGTGTGTTTCTATAAATTAATGTACTTGTGTGTGCACTTCATGTATATTCATGTATATGATTCATAACTTAAATTCATGTGTACGACCTATGTGAATGACTTAAGTGAATTCATGTCTATGCTTCATAATGTATGTACTACATGTTTTCTCCAGGACAAACAATTTTATGATTTAAGTGAATTAATGCTTGATATGCTACATTGTATTTAGGTGTATCTTTCATGCTCTATATGTATGCACTCCATGAATTAAGTGAATTTATGTTTGTTTTTGTAAGCTTTTTGTGACTGAAATACAGAGTATGAGAGTTTTGTTTTTGTTCTTGGATAGTGGATGTAGGGATGTTTTATGCAATTTTGAGCCCCTTGAGTAACTTCAAACATATAATGTTCCTCGGGTACACCTGGGAAATTATAGGGGTCTTTGGTGCAGGGAACCCAAGAAACACTAGGAATGGATAGGAGTCTTCATGGGTTCATCTTCACATATTTGTAATCATGGTTAGATCCTAGAGATCAACCATTCATTTTGATTAGATTGGTCTCATTGCAAAGTCAATCCATCTAAGGTGTCTTTATAAACCTAAGGTTGATTAGACTCATGAACTATTATAGGATAATTAGGTTTGATTTTTTTGGTCTAATAAAGGTCCTATTATAGGATCTAAGGGTCTTCTAAGTCCTTTCAATAGGTCTAGAGGTCCTAATAGCAGCATTTTGCAACATTGTCAAAAGTTGCACAAATGTTGTCGAGCAAATTTTAAAAGTTGCTTTGTAACTTTTTCATTATTGTTGTTTCAAACCATTCATCATGGGATCAAACCATCGGCTCCATAAGCTCCATTTGGCTGGGTAAACACTAGAGAAGACCTTTTTCTCTTGCGAAGCATCAAGAACATTCTGGCGCAAGTCAAACCCAAGTGTTCTGAAAGCACACACTAAGCCAAATTGGGAAGCAATTTTTGGAGAGCCATACCTCAGACCTTGTGAGAGATATCAGATACATGAAGTGAACAAGGACCATCTTGGGAAGGCCTACAAGCATGTAGCTCAGTTTTGGGAGATTCTACTAGGATTCCATTTGGCGACCCGATCTCCGTTGGCGCAAAAAGTTGAATTATTGCTCAGATGAAAGTTGCTCAATGGTGCATCTTTCAAATTGTTTATTGTGGGACCAAAATTTCAGCTCCAGTTGGTCAGGTACATGCTAGGGGATACCTTTTTTCACTTGTGAAGCATCAAGAACATTCTGACGCAAGTCGGACCAAAGTGTTCCCAAGGTGCACTGAGCCAAATTGGGCAGCAAATTTTGGAGAGCCATATATCGGACCTCATGAGAGATATCAAAGATCTATGAAGTGCACAAGGACCATCTTGGGAAGGCTTATAAGCATGTAGCTTAGTTCTGGGAGATTCCACTCAGATTCCATTTGGCAACCCGATCTCCGTTGGTGCAAAAAGTTGTATTGTTGCTCAGTTGAAAGTTGCTCAACGGGGCATCTTCAAACCGTTCATCATGGGACCAAACCGTCAGCTCCATCAACTCCAATTGGATAGGTAAATTATAGGGGAGACCTTTTTTTTCTTGTGAAGCATCAAGAACATTATGGTGTAAGTCAGACTAAAGTGTTCCCAAGGTGCACTAAGCCAAATTGGACAGTAATTTTGGAGAGCCATATCTCAGACCTCGTGAGAGATATCAGAGATATTTGAAGTGCACAAGGACCATCTTGGGAAGGCCTATAAGAAATTAGATCAATTCTGGGAGATTCCACTCAGATTCCATCTGGCGACCCGATCTCGGTTGGGGCACAAAGTTGCATTGTTGCTCAGTTGAAAGTTGCTCAATGGTGCATCTTTCAAACCGTTCATCGTGGGACCAAACTGTCAGCTCCATCGGCTCTTGTTGGCCAGGTAAACACTAGGGGAGACATTTTTTTTCTTTCGAAGCATCAAGAAAATTCCGGTGCAAGTCAGACCGAAGTGTTCCCAAGGTGCACTAATCCAAATTGGGTAGCAATTTTTGGAGAGCCATATCTTGAACCTCGAGAGAGATATCAGAGATCAGAGATCTGTGAAAAGCACAAGGACCATCTTGGGAAGGCCTACAAGAACATAGCTCAGTTATGGGAGATTCCACTCAGATTCCATTTGGCAACTTGATCTCCGTTGGTGCAAAAAGTTGCATTGTTGTTCAGTTGAAAGTTGTTCAATGGTGCATCTTTCAAACTATTCATTGTGGGACCAAACCGTCAGCTCCATCTACTCCATTTGGCTGGGTAAACACAAGGAGAGACCCTTTTTTTTCTTGCAAAACATTAAGAATGTTCTGACACAAGTCATACCAAAGTGTTCCCAAGGTGCACTAAGCCATATTGGGTAGCAATAGAAGTAAAACAATTCAAATGTCCACTAAGCATAACATATAACACCATACTTTTAATTGTAGATTATGCCTATTACTTTGGTTCGACAAAATATTTTCAAGGTAGTTGCTTTGGAAAAGATTAGGTCTATTACACATGACAACACATGACAAAGATATAAGATAGAAAAGAACATACATACAACGCATGAAAAAGATGTAGTACGAAAATAATACATACATACAATGCATGGAAAAGATATAATATGAAAATGAACATACATACATAAATACAATGCATGAAGAATATACATACATAAATACATAATATGAAAATGAACATACATACATAAAACCTACACATGAACCATTATTATAATTTATAGAAACATGAGATATCCAATGCATGAGCCATTGTTATAATTGTAATGAATTGTAATTTACTCATATCCTCTTAGTTAAATGGTACACAGTAAACTATACAAAATGTGGCCCCTCAGTATATACAAATCAACCCATGGCCACTTTTATATACAATTTGATCTTCTTTCAATATACAAAATGTGGTCTCCAAATATGCATGTAGACCACTTCATAGTCATTTATATTT
>MU223547.1:2764953-2776280 GCA_018584345.1 Thuja plicata | reverse complement strand
GTCACCTTACAATAGTGACCTTATAAATATATCAATGAAAGATCGTCACCTTTCATGACATAATACACATATGCACAATAGTAACTCTTTTAGCATTTAAAATATAAATGAATATATATTAAATTCATTCTCAGGTTTTACAATTACATCTTAGTCATACCAAGTTTACCTCTGAAGTGTCATACTCCCTCTGAATCTGATATCAATCTTCTTTTCCTGCAAGAGCATCCCGGAAAAGATCAAGGCAAATAGCTCTTATAGTACGTTTAGAAATACAAATAAGAGAGAGAGACTACAATGAGTAGATAAATGTAATATTCAAGGATAATAAATACTTATCTGCACATCAACATCCTTGATACAAGTTGCTCCAAAATGCCAATGGCAATTCACTCTAACAGAGCAGATCTGCTTAAGGATTAACAAATAAAAGAAACGTATTCAATGATAATCTTTGGAAATGACTATTGACCCACTTAAGTATCAAGGATTAGGATGAGAAGTGTCTCTTCATTGCAGCCCAATTGGTAACTCTTCATTTCACCTTTTGATAATGATTAGTCAACCTTTCTTAATCACACCTTTTAGTAATGGCCTACTCTAAGGTAATCGCACCCTATTGAATAACTAATCTGTGATTAGTTTGGCAATTCCTTTGGCAGTGATATTAAGGTTTTCAAAACTTTAAATCTTGCTCATCGAGTATTGAACGGTTATCATAATACTGATCTCATGTTAATCCACTTTTCAAATCTCGATTTATAACCATAGACGTTAATCTGCCAGTCACATTGCTAAACAATAATTCTGAGACAATAGTTGTCTTTATGCAGCACTTTTGGACGAAGAAATCAACCTATATGAATTTCTCTAAGTGTCAATATGTCTGAACTGAGGTATATATAGATGCCCAGTTGGAATAGATTTATTCAACAACTGCATACGTAGATAACTATCAATCTGATATGATATTGGTGATTTGCAGGCTACGGAGCCAAACACTCCCGATAATTTGCTGCTTTAGAATTTGCAATAATTCCATGTTTTATTGGTTCCCTTATTAACCACAGCGAACTTAAATGTTATGTTCATATTTTACTTTCTCCGTAGTATTCTGGAAATATCAATCGTTCCAAGTATTCGTCCATGAAGAAATGATAACTGCAAAATTCTCATCGATGAAAGGAACTTTATGATCAATATGTGGAAGTTGTTTGGGTTCATCACTGTTCTTATATTTTTCTCTATCATTGCTGCTCTATTTATAAAAATCGTTGTCTCATAACTATTTATACTTCCGACTTGGTTGATTTGACTCAAGTCTTTTAGTCGACCCTTCTTATATTGTCAAATACTCGGATCCCAATCAAATCGGTAGAAGACTCCAACACACTTTTTTTTTTCTTTTTTTTTTTCATGTTTCTCTATCAATAGTATTCCTTCTTTAAACAGCAATAAGTCTAGGCCAAGAATTGGAAAGTCTGATTATAATGCTTGCATCTGCATCGAATATTTGGAGTTTAGTAGCCACGTCCACAACTGAAGTCTCAAACACATTTCCACGTTGCCTACAAGTTCCAACAGTGATGCAAATACTACATAGAAGACCATCAAATCAGTTTCACGTCAACGATCCCCGTGTCCAAGTTTATTCTAAATTCTCACGGCATAATATGAAGTGAATGAATGAATTACTTCCTACCATCAAGCACAAAATTATTTGCCGTTACTAAGGGTGAAGCTGTTCACACAGGGGCATACCAAATGGGATATGTAGTTGTCGTATTGGTTCAGCTGATTTTTGAACACCAAGCACAGGCTATGAAATATTTTCTATGGCTGAGAGTACCAACCAATAAGAATGCCCTGTTTACCCTCGTGGGGTAACAGAGACTATTTGCATACAGAAGGTAAAGTACTTAACAAAGAATGTAAAGAGAACATAACAACATTATATTCATCGATTGATCACCATGTACAAAGGTATTTATGCATATCATCATCAACACATCCTTACTGGAAGAGAGAAATGCATACATATAGTGTCCGAGGGGATGCGAGGCGAACCGTCGCATCTGTGTAACTCCCGTGGACGAACCAACCATTTAACTACCCATTTACCCGACAACATCATCCCCCCCAAAATGAAAGTCGTCTCCGGACGACAACATACAAAATGGAGATAATGCCCATTACATAACATAAAGAAACCAGCTAAGAGGAAGTGGAGGGGGGTATCCCTGGAACTGACGGTTGGGATGCAGAAGGGTTCAATTTCCTCCATAACTGATACACCTGCCGAGTACGGATATCCAGATCCGCCTATACCTGGGAGTTGGCCTCGACAGCTTCCTTGAGCATTAAGGTAACCTCCTGCAGCTCAGCCTCCTTGTGACTGCATACCTCCTTAGCCTCGGCTAATTGTGCCTCAACTACATCCTTACCAGCTGTGGCTATCTCTAATTGTGCCAAAAGTGCTGCACACTCTGCCTCCCAAGCGGTCTGTTGAGTGGCTAGCTAGGTAGCTATCTCCTCCTGAGATCTCTCCGCGGCTACCCTAGCCTCCTCTCTAGCCTCCTCCGCACGCCGTGCCTCCAACACCGTCTGCACAAGCGGCCTGCTTTTATCAACCAGATCTGTAAGAGAGTCTAGATATGCCGCCAAATCGTCACCCAATATATCATCTACCGACTCTCTCTCGTTTGTCTAGACCATGGCCTCTACCCGTACTGGAGAGCATCCTCCCTCCTCTGCCTCGAGGGCCACAACAGGTGCACTCTGCTCTCCACCTCCAACACTATCCAACTCCCTGCTGAATGCATAACGGTTTCTTCTTTGTCGTTATGCAATATAAAAATAACTGCTATTGAATCCCTAACTGTCTCGATGTCGTTGTATGACTGCCCTACGTTTCATATAGTCGTACGGTCCAAATTCTTGATTGCTCAATCTCGTCCACGGTGGGTCTCCAACAATATCCGTATAGTGTACGGATTTCTATGTCGCCTTTTCCTTACAAATGTTTTCCCTCATCCTCAGTAACTGTATGGAATGTATATGCAATGATTACCCTCAGTTTGTCTGCGTACAAAATAATGAAATATAACCACGCCGTCTCCGTACGGTGTAAGGTCTTTTCCCGCAAACAATCTTGTCTTTTCCTGCTGTACGGTTCCGTATGCATTCCTTTGCTAAATTTTTTTGTTTTTGTTTGGTCTCTCTCCATACGACGCCCCTTCATGAAATCTGCCGCACAGTGAAGACCGTACGGTTTTATATCCTTGATGTTTGCCGTACAACCGCTGTATGAGCTGTCTTTTTTTCCCCTCGTTTTCCGTACAGTCGTACGATCTTTTAATTTTTTTTTTAAAATTTAAAATTTATTTTTTAAAATTTTTTTCAAATTTTTGCCCGCTCTTATTGTCATACGGATTCGTATGACATCAGGCCGTACAACACCGTACGGTTTTTAAATTTTTTCTGTCTGTACAACACCAGGTCGTAAGGAACCGTACGGTTTTTTTAAATTTTAGAGATTTACTTTAATTTGGCTGGGTCCCACGCCTTATGGCCTTTCGTGATATATTTTCAGCTTTGAGCCGTTGATTGCATCCGTAATCGCCTGGCGGTCGAGTGTCCATAGCTTCACTGCCCCATTCGCGGCAACTTCCCGGATTTTATATGGGCCTAGCCACTTTACTTTGAATTTGCCAGGTTTAATTTCATTTCGCCCATTAAACTTCAATACCAACTGACCGCTCGTAAACTTCATCCAACGAAGCTGCTTGTATTTTCTCCACTGTTGTGCAACCTCAGTTGCCCATTGGGCTATCATCCTTCTTTCATCTAATTTATTGAGTGTGCAGTCGCTACCTCAAGCTTTCCATGTCGCTGAGTCTGTTTTCAATGGCGATCCCAAGGCTTAGAACCATAAATTCTATAGGAACCACAGTCTCTCGCCTGTATATTAGAAGATGGAGAATAAAGATTTTGAAGGCTGCGACCTTCCACTCAGGATTCCAATCACCGCCAACAAGAATGATCTCAGGTTCCTCTTCTTCCTTGCCCAGATTCATTAGTTTGACAGACGACCCCTTATACTCTTCGCTTGCTTTCGCATCCCCTTCCTTGTATTCACTGTACTCCAGGGGAAATGTTTCCGGCTCTTCCTCAATACTTAGTACATTGCATGCTGGTCGGAAGAGCTCATAGTCCTCTATTTGCCAGTGGAAGAGACCGTTCATGGAGTCCGCGTCATCTCCCGAATACTCTTCCAATTCTAAGACGACTTCTTTGTTAGGTTCCATACAACTCCTTCCTTCATCCCTTCGACCGTTCTCACCGCCAGATTCTAAGTCTGAAGAAAAGGCTATCTGCTTGCTCACCATCTGGGTGCAAAGGTCGATGGTGAACTTCCTCCCCCCATTCTCCATCGAGAGGGTATTTTCTTCCAATTGTGGTTTACCTTCGCCGTGACTAGCCACCCTCGACCCAAAATGGCATCGTAACCCTTCTTTTTCAAAGGTATCACCACAAAGTCTAGTACAAATGGTTGCGAGCCAATGGTGACCCGTTGTGCCATCAACGTTCCTAGGGGTTTGATACCCTGCTGATCGGCGCCCAATAAGTTGAAGGTTGGGGGCCACAATGCTGGCTTGCCCAATTTCTTCCATGTCTCCTCCGGAAGGACGTTCACTCCTGACCCTTCGTCCACTATAGTGTCTGTCGGGATGGTGCCAAGGATGCCCATCTCGACAACTGCCGAGTACCTGCCGCTGTTTATCTCAAGTATCATCGGGTCAGTTGCAGACCCTCCGGGGATGTCCATACGTGTGGTATATGGCTGCGTGGCCAAGTTGTCCAACAACGTCGTTCCCAAGTGAGGCATGGTGTGAAGGAGATCGTGGAGTTTCACCGGTACCTCTACATGTAGCATTTGTTTCAGAATGTTTTGTTCTGCCTCCCTCTAGCCCGAGGTGGTGGCCATCTCCCATGTTTCTTTTTGTGCCTTCATCGCCTTCTCTATTTCTTCCTTAGCCTCCCGTGCCTGTTGTTTTTCTGTTCAAGGGTTCGTATATTTGGTTCCCTCGATGTTGAGACAGTTGACCCCGGATTTTGGGCAGTTGGCATTCTCGTGGTTGCCAGGACCACACCAGCGGCATAGCTTCTGCGGGGTGTCACCCTTGTCACAGTCCATTGCAAAGTGGCCCCACTGATTGCAAGCTCGACATTGGATCATCGGCCGACCCTTGGAGTCATATTGTATTCGACTCCTTGTGTTGGTGTTGTTGTTATTGCCCCTTCTGCCACCGCGTTGGTTGCCTCTATACCCGCCCGAGGATGCGTTATTGTTAGTCTCCGTCGCCCCCGATGTAGATGGTTTCTCTCGGGTAAATAACACTTGTTGATTCCTCACTTTCATGTTGTATGGGCATTCCTTGGTGGAATGGCCCATGATCTGGCAAATGTCACAAAATGCCTTTTTGGGACACAACCCCTTCGTATGGCTGCTCTCCTTGCAGTCCGTACACCACATGTCATCTTCCCCCTTGCTGGTACCCCCTTTCATGGTCTTGAACTCCATCATTCTCTCCATGTCCTTTTCGAGTGCCATGACTTTTTTCTTTGACTCACCATCACTGCTACTGTCAACATCCCTAGTGTCATCTTCGTCAGAAGAGGACTTGCTTCTTTTCTTCTTGGAGGTCTTCTGTTCGCTCTCCAAGTCCATCGCCTGGTTATAGGCATCTTCGTATGAGGTGGGGGGCACTATCTTCATTTTCCTTCGTAGGTTCGATTTTAGGCCCTCCATGAACCATCTTTTCTTTAGGCCACCCATTGGCTGGCTATTCATTTTTCCGACTAACTCCTTCAGTCGGCGACTGTAGGCCCGCATAGTCTCCTTCTTGCCTTGTTTGGTACCGTATATCTCTGAAACAATTTCATTGTCATCCCTCAGGAGTCGAAACTCCTAGAATTCTTTCTTGAGTTTGTCCCAAGTGGTCACCTTTGTTTTGTCCACATCGGAGTACTAGTCGATGGCTACCCCTCTGAGTGTGGCAGAAAACTGTTTCACCCATTCTGCCTAGTCGGTGACTCCATTGGCTGATCAGATTGTCTCGCACGTACGACAATGTCGTACTGGATCTTCCTTTCCATCTTCGTGGAATTTTGGCAACTTCTCCTTGTTGGTCGCCATTGGGGTGGGTTGTGTCACACGCCGTGGATTTTGTGTTTGTGCTCCTGCACCACTTGTGCCAGCACCTGTACCCCCGTTGGTGGTGTTCGTGGTATTGATAACTGGCACTTGCACTTGTGCTTGAGTATTTGTTGGTACCTTGGTGTGTGGTGTCATTGGCCCGAACAAAGGTTCCTGACTGTCGTACGCCTGTGCTTCAATGGCACCTTCGGTCGTACGGTCTCCCCTACGACGATTGTCTGTACCTTCAACTTGGATCGCCGTACGTGGTGTAAGAGGTAGATTTGTAAACAAGTCTCTAGTTTCCTCTAGTAAGGTCCTCCTTAGCCTTGTCTCTTCAAGCAACTATTCGCTGCTTCACACCCTCCAGTGCTTTGGTGAAGTGTACGGCTCTCTTTCGGCCTATGCACCTTCCCTAACACTCCCGGGGTCCCCTTTGGTCAACCCTTCGGCAAGTTGCCTCAACCTTCGTTGACGTTCTATTTGTTGGTCAAAGATTAAAGCCTTTGTGCTGCCTCCCACTCATCGTTTGGTGCCTTCTTATTCCTGTCTTTATTTAAAAGATTGGGCATCAAAACTTAACGCAAACTCATTATAATTGTTTATACAGTGCCCTTTTCTTTATAACTGCAGATGTTAAAACTCCCTACGATGGACGCTGCAACTGGCAGACCCATTATGTCCGTGCGCCATCCAGTCTTTTCCCTTCCCGAGTATGTCCAGGCAACGACGCCAAATGTTTAACCTCGTGGGGTAACAAAGATTATTTGCATACAGAAGGTAAAGTACTTAATAGAGAATGTAAAGAGAACATAACAACATTATATTCATAGATTGATCACCATGTGCAAAGGTATCTCCGCATATCATCATCAACACATCCTTGTTGGAAGAGAGAAATGCATACATATAGTGTCCGAGGGGATGCGAGGTGAACCGTCGCATCCGTGTAACTCCCGCGGACGGACCAACCGTTTAACTACCCATTTACCTGACAACATGGCCGAGTTTACCATGTTGATTTGTGTAGAGCATACAACATTATATTCCTGTGTAATAATCTCGACGACTTCAATAATTGAAGTGGCCACCCATATTATTTCAACAACAAATAGCCCGCTAAATAACAACACCACCAATGTTCCCACAAAATGCACATATTTCTCTTTATAATTTTGCATATATGTGATGTCCCCTTCTAGTTAACATTAGTTAGCAGAGTAGATTAGTCTATCACTGACCCTCGTAGGCTAATGAGATTGGTTAGAGGGTCCTTTGAGGGATGCATCTACTTCAGTGGTCAGGATTTTGTAGGTTTGGCTTTCGTTCGAGGTCTCTAGGACTCTGTATGTAGTAGTTTCTATTTATAGCACATTTTTCTATTTATAGTGAGTTCTGAGAGACTCAGAGAGGGACCCCTGCTATTTTTAGAAATGGGGTATGGTCGTATGTGGCTTGGTCACGTCAACTCCCAATTCAGACGGCGTCTAGAGATGATGAGTAATAATGGAGATATTAATATTTATTTGGCTAAAATAAATATTAATAGTTTTGAGTTTATATTATTAAGTTATAATATAATTTTATATTATAACTTAAGTCACTTAAATGAAGGGTCAAGTTATCATAGACGGGGCCAAGAGAACAACTAATTATAAAAGAATTATTTGTGCACCAAAAGTGGGAATATATCTTTTATCCCACATTGGCCAGGAAAGTGTTTGAGCTCTCATAAGAAAGGATAAAAGGGACTTATGAGCTCATTCTCAGCATGTTATGTGAATGATATTTTGTGGAGAATATTCGTCTTAGGCTTGTGGATTTTCCGAGGGTTTCAGCCTTCAGGAAGACTGTGAGTATCAGTACAGAAGAATGTGAGACTTCTGTGTATCAACATTCAGAGGTTGTGAAATATTAGCTGATATTGCTTTAGAGTTGGCTTCATCCAGGAGACAAATTTGTGCAGATTTGTGGAGATTCCTTTCTGTATTGCAGGTTGGTTATACTTCTGATTGTTGGCATGGGTTTAATGATCAATTTACAATCATACTTGCAATTGTACGACTGCTGCAATTAATCTGCTATGTGCGGCCAGGAAAGAGGAAATAAGCTTTTAATAATCCTGGTACTCTTTATCTTATATTTTCCTCAGTTTATTTCATATGAATAAATGTAAGAGTTTCATGATGACTGGTTGTAATACATGAAGCTATTTGGTTATCTATTGACTTTAAATTAAGCTCCAACATTTCTATTGTGCTTTTTTTTGCATTATTAGTCTTTAAAAATTGCTATATATATATATATTAAGACATTGCAAAGAAACAAACATAAACGCACCAGGTTCAATCAAATCACAAAGTTAGCCTAAAGAGTCGGTGAAGGGTTCTTACATTGGTATCAGAGCTACATCCTGCCATCCCGAGGGTTAGGGATTTTACATGCAGCCAAAAGAAGTTGGTCCTGACAGGTATTATACACGCAGGAGAGCCTTCCTTGAAGGTGAACAAGTTTTAGACAGGCAACCGGTCACCATGGGTAATAGGAATGATGACAGCCCACCCAGGGAAAACAGGAACAATGAAGATCTCGACACCAGAGAGTTCTTAGAGCCATGGCTATAGGGTAACAACAGGTAGCTCAGGCATTAGAAGCGCTTACCACTATGGTTGAGCGAATGAATCCACCGGCAAGGCCGAATCTAGATCAGGATGATAATAGAAGTGTTCACGGTCCTCCACATGCACAAAGGACACATTCTAGGACAGTAGACAGGCCTACACGCCCCACCTTTGTTAGAGAGAAACCGGTTCAGGAGCCAGTAGTGGAAGCCGGGGATGAGATGTTTACAGACATCCTTATGGCTGCTAATGATGAATGAGAACTATTTATACCATAGGTGTGAGAGAGGATGACTTTTGATAGGTTTGTGAACCAAAGGAGAGAACACTACCGTGCAGTCAAACATGACAGGAGACCCAGGGGATAGAATAGTGAGTTGAAGCGTGCTATAGGCAAGCTTTCTTTGTCCACTTTTGATGGTAGTGGAAGATTGACGGCACAAGCTTGGATCCACAAGCTTGATACTTTTTGCATTGAGGCCTATGACAGAGATTGAGGCAATAAAATATTCCACTTTACATTTGGACGGAGTAGCACACGATTGGTGGTATCATGGGTTGATCACTCTTCAGCACAATCAGGTGACTTCTTACCAAGACTTCGTGGACAGATTGGATGAGAGGTTTGACAAGAAAGATCCGGAGATCTACTTCAGAGACTTGGCTCAGCTCAAGTAGACAGGGAGTTTAGAGCATTTCATTAATGAGTTTCAGCGGTTCTCAGTTATGGTGCCAGATATATCAGAGAGGAGGTTGATAGTTTTTTTTATTGAAGGCTTATCCGAACCATTGAGAGGTTGGGTAAAGGCCTTTGATCCTTTCACCTTGCAGAAGGCTATGAAGAAAGCCAGAGATATGGAACATGCAGCTCCAGTCAATAAATTTCAGCCCAAGAGCACATCCTCCAACAAGGACAATAAACCATTCTTTAAGAAACTAGAGAGGACTGAATTTAAAACTGAAAATAAGGATAAGTCTTTTGCACCACTTGACAGAGAAACACTAAATGATTTGCAGAAGAAAAAATTATGTTTCTATTGCAAAGGACCTTATGACATAAACCATGATTGTCCTTTAAGACCCAAGGGCAAAGCAAACAAAGTTATGTGGGCATATTATGAGGATTCTGATTCTGAAAATTCGGACCAGCAATCTGAAAATGAGGAATCCAATGAAGAAAAAGAGAGCACAGATGATGAAAAGTTGAACAAAATGGCCACAGGTGGTGAGAAGACTGAGGGTAGACTTAAGGAGGCTTGTCTCACCAGTGTACAACAAGAGGGATCATTCAGGATGAGAAAAGTATTGGCAGGGCAACGAGTTATCACTTTGTTGGATATAGGTGTCACTCATAATTTTATTGATTCCAGGTTGGTTGAAAGACGTGGGATTCAGACAAAACAGTTTGAGGGTCTGAGAGTGAGGGTAGCTGATGGCTACGTCCTCAAATGTGACAAGAAGATTACATGTTTACCCTTGAAGATTAATAACTTTGATTTCAAAGCTGATTTTTATGTTGTAAACATGGGTGACACAGATTTGGTGCTTGGTATGACTTGGCTGCATGACATTGGAGTGTTTACTCTTGATTTGAGGAATATGGAGATTAAGTTTCAGTCCGATGGACAAACTCACATACTTAAGGCCATCCGTGACAGTGAGTTTAGGATGATGTCTTGCAGACGCATGGAGAGCTTGTTGAGACATGACCAGGTTGAGTGGGCAACCCGTTGCACTTTGATGCCATCACAGGGGCAGCAAAAATCAGAATATCACCCAGGCATACAGGAGCTAAGAATCAAACATCATAAGGTGTTCAGACTTGATATTCCACCAGGTAGACCTCCTGATAGAGGTATTGAGCACATCATTGAGTTGGAGGAGGGTGCCAAACCCATTATGATTACACCATACAGGCATCCAAAAAGATTGAAGGATGAAATAGAAAAGACCATCGAGGAGTTACTTGCCATGGACCATATTAAACCAAGTAAATCTCCTTTCGCTTCTTCAGTGGTACTAGTGAAGAAGAAAGATGGTACGCTCAGGATGTGCATTGATTACAGGGTCCTGAACAGAAAAAAATAAAGAATAGGTACTTCATTCCTCGGATAGATGAACTAATAGATGAGCTTCATGGTGCTTGCTTCTTTTCGAAGATCGATTTGAGATCAGTCTATCATCAGATCTGAGTAAGGGAACAAGATATAGAAAAGACATCGTTTAGATGTCATTGTGGTCATTTTGAGTTTGTAGTTATGCCATTTAGTCTAACTAATGCTCCTGCTACTTTTCAATCCACAATGAATAGGGTTTTCCAACCACAGTTGAGGAAATTTGTATTGGTCTTCTTTGATGACATCCTTGTTTATAGTAAAACATGGGATGAGCACTTGCGACACTTGGACACAGTGTTGGACATTTTGAGCAGAGAGTCCTTGTATGCAAAGGAGTCAAAATGTGATCTGGGATTGTCAGAGTTGTATTTGGGTCACATTATCAGTGCA
>MU223547.1:2724271-2759555 GCA_018584345.1 Thuja plicata | reverse complement strand
CAAATCCACAAAAAATCGATCTCCAACGCTGCAAATCTACTTCTTTCTCCACCAAACCCTTTTTCTTCTCTCTAAAATGGCATTGGCAAACAAAAAAAGTGTTTTTGACCTTTTCTGGGCCGTCAGTTCCTATAAGAGGACTGCGGCCGATATTTTTTTGAAATATCGCGACAAGCTCAGAACTTATCGATGATATTATCTGCGATAAGTTGCCAACTTCTCTGCGCGAGAAGTTGGCGCGAAAGTTATGCAACTTGTCGTAGTGCAGAACTTATAGCGATAAGTTCACTTGTCGCCGATAAGTCTATGACAAGTTGATCTATGGTTGCAACCATAGTTCAAAATATCGTTACCGGCAACTTATCGCCAAGGGCAAAAAAAATATCGGGAAAATATCGGAGATAAATCGCCAACTTATCGACAATAATATCGGGAACTTAAAAAATTGCTTAAATTTAATTTGAAATGCATTTTTTAAAAAATTGCTCTAAAACACTGCAAATCACATTTTTCCCCTTCAAACCCTTTTTTCCTCTCCCAAACACCAATTTGCAAACAAGAAAATGTGAAATAATAGCTTTTTGGGCTGTCAATTCCTTTTAGCAGACTGTGGAAGATATTTTGGCGATAAGTTCATTTTTTTTGGCGATAAGTTTGAAACTTATCTGCGATATATATTCCGCAATAAATTTGTGTTTTATCGCAACCTCCAACTTATCGGCGATATGTCTGCCATATTTTAATCTATGGTTGCAGCCGTACCGTCAGTCTGCTCTCAAAAAGAGTGGTGCTGAGAAACTCAAGCCACGATATTATGGACCCTTCAGGGTAATCGGGAGAGTAGGAGAGGTGGCCTATGAGTTGGACTTGCCGGCAGAAGAGTAGAGTTCATAATGTTTTTCACATGTCACGTCTCAAGAAGGCATTAGGACACCACCTTGTACCTTCTACAGTGCTCCCACCTCTGGATGATAAGGGAAAGTTAGTTTTGGTGCCAGAGGCTATCATTGATGTTAGGGAGAGGAATTTGAGACACACTATCAGGGAATACTTGGTGAACTGGAAGGACCTGCCGGTAGAGGATGCTACTTGGGAGAGTGATGACATTTTGCAGCATCCAGAGTTGAAGTTGCTTGAGGACAAGCAATTTCAGGGAGGGCGGACTGTGATGTCCCCTTCTAGTTAACATCAGTTAGCAGAGTAGATTAGCCTATCACTGACCCTCGTAGGCTAATGAGGTTGGTTAGAGGGTCCTTTGAGCGATGCATCTACTTCAGTGGTCAGGATTTTGCAGGTTTGGCTTTCGTTCGAGGTCTCCAAGACTATGTATGCAGTAGTTTCTATTTATAGCATATTTTTCTATTTACAGTGAGTTTTGAGAGACTCAGAGAGGGACCCTTGCTATTTTTAGAAATGGGGTATGGTCGTATGTGGCTTGGCCACGTCAACTCCCAGTTCAGACGACGTGCAGAGATGAGTAATAATGGAGATATTAATATATATTTGGCTAAAATAAATATTAATATTTTTGAGTTTATATTATTAAGTTATAATATAATTTTATATTATAACTTAAGTCATTTAAATGAAGGGTCAAGTTATCATAGATGGGGCCAAGAGAACAATTAATTATAAAAGAATTATTTGTGCACCAACTATGGAATTTAAGTAAAAAAAATTTAAAAGTGGGAATATATCTTTTATCCCACATTGGCCAGGAAAGTGTTTGAGCTCTCACAAGAAAGGATAAAAGGGACTTATGAGCTCATTCTCAGCATGTTATGTGAATGATATTTTGTGGAGAATATTCGTCTTAGGCTTGTGAATTTTTCGAGGGTTTCAGCCTTTGGGAAGACTGTGAGTATCGGTACATAAGAACATGAGACTTCTGTGTATCAGCATTTAGAGGTTGTGAAATATCAGCTGATATTGCTATAGAGTCGGCTTCATTCGGGAAACAAATTTGCACAGATTTGTGGAAATTCCTTTCAGTATTGCAGGTTGATTATACTTCTGATTTTTAGTATGGGTTTAATGATCAGTTTACAGTCATAATTGCAATTGTACGGCTTTTGCAATTAATCTGCTATGTGCGATCAGCAAAGAGGAAATAAGCTTTTAATAATCCTAGTACTCTTTATCTTATATTTTCCTTAGTTTATTTCATATGAGTAAATGTAAGAGTTTCATGATGACTGGTTGTAATACATGAAGCTATTTGGTTATCTATTGACTTTAAATTAAGCTCCAACATTTCTATTGTGTTTTTTTTCGCATTATTTGTCTTTAAAAATTGCTATATATATATCAAGACATTGCGAAGAAACAAACATAAACGCACCAGGTTAAGTTAAATCACATCGTTAGCCTAAAAAATCGGTGAAGGGTTCTTACAATATAATATCATTGTTGACTTATATGATCTACATCTTTATCACACAAAGTGAAAGGTTTTCATCCTTTGGCAATGAGGATACACTTCTTTTCATTACTGAATCCCTCCATAATGATTACTAATCATTTGTTAACTGTTGTATATGGATCGGTTTGTTATATGATCGCACCACCTCATTATTATTATATTCCAATTGTACCTCTTCATTATGCCATATTCATTATTGTGCCAAGTAGTGCTTATTGATTCTGCTTGTTTGCTTATCGATAATTGTTCGTCTCTATGAGTTTCGACAATCCTTGATCTTGTTCGATGTTATTATTGACCACTTATAACATTCTTACTCATTGAATGAAAGTCGTGATAAGGCTCTGTCAATTTAATGAGTGCCTCCAACTGCCAACCACATAATCTTGTTGATGAAGAATAAAAGCTTCATTAATACTTTCCTATGAAACGATACCACGGTCACGAGAATTAGAACTATGGCAAACGAAAAGAATAAAGCCACGGTGTCACTTATTACAAACACTTTGAAGGCCACGGTGTGTGCCATGACGACAGTGCCTTCGTCTGCGCCGCCGTTTTTGAGGTCGCTTGACACGGTGAACATGGCGGCGAATGCCACTGTAGCGATGAGTACCGCCACCACAGTCATAGTGTTCACTGTATTTTTATTCCTTCTTTGTATAGCTGCCGCAGCTCTTTTGCCATGTCGTTCACTCGGTGGCTCGTGTCGGTCGTGTGGAAAAGTTGAGCCTGCACGTGGTGATTAGTTTAGCTGACCCTCCGTTTGAGAGTGAGATCGTTCCGCTTGTAGCGCTCTAGTGGGAGCTCATAGGCGCGCTTCACATCCACTTTCTTCAGCGCTGCCCCGATTATCATGGCTCTTGAGTGAGCCGGTTCTTTCTCCAAGATATCTAGCACCGTCAACCTTTGTTTGTTCACTACGTTTACATTTACAGTCTGGCTTTGATACCATGTTGAGGTTTTAGGACCGCTGCAAATGTAATAGCACTGCTTGTATATATGTGGTATGTGTTTTTTAAATGCAACAATCTCTCTTTCATTTATATTGGGAATGAGGCTAGGAGAGACATGTCCCTTCATGGGACATATCTATTCATTATTATTAAGATTAATATAATGACAATTGATTATGTATATATGCCTTTAGAGAGGCATGTCCTTGAAAGGACATGCCTCTTCCCATTAGTTATAATTTAATCAATCTTATAATGTTTCATCAATCAATTATTAATTTAGAATAATATGATAGATTGATATTGAATATTAAATTTCATATGATTAATAATAATATAACATATATAATATATTATTATTAATCAACATATATTATATGTATTCTAAATGATCATACGACTGAAGCTACAAACATTAACAGTTGGAGGTTCCAATGGTTACTACTAACAACTTCCTCCCTTAAAAGGGTTAAGGCATTGGAATGTGGGTTGGAGGAAGGAGAACTAAGAACCAATCAAAGCTTTTGATGGTTTCTAGAACTTGTTTGGGGCCCAACAAGGTTCTTGGAACCATCTAAATCTCCAAGTTGTTGTAACAGTTAATTTTCACCCAATTTATTATTAACACATGCTTTTTGATTTGGTAATCCAATCATCAAAAACATACATGAATTTTCCCCTCAAAGATGGGGATGTCAAAGTTTTTTTGAGGTACTTTAATTGTTAAAACATTCTTTTTTTGGTGCTTGAATGTATATGAGGCGTTTCAAAGCATTTGCATAGATTGGTTCATCATCAATGGTCTCTGTCTTTCTAGAGTTGCCTCAATTAACATCTTGAAAAGGTTTGAGGAGTTGGCACCTCATTCTTTTTTTTTTGGGTTAATTGGGAATGTAGTCCGATAGATAGCTTATCTTAAACCCAATTTTTTGATATTTTGATTGCATGACAGGGTACATGTTTGTAACAGCCTAAAATAATGGTTGAACAAGAACAATGAAATACAAGTTTTGTAAAGAAGACAACAAAGTTTTTTTTTTTTTTGAAGCATGATAACAGCATTATTACAGTATTAAACAATTTAACAATGTAAACTAATTACAGTAATATTAACTTGCCGATAGAGCAGAATTAAAAATCATCAAATACTTATTTCCTTATAAAGAATGAAAGTTTCCCTGCACATATGCATAAATAAAAGAGCATGAAGGAATCCATACATACATAACGTTTGCTGAAATATGATGCTGAAATCCAGAAGGAGAGAGGTAGGGGGTAAAGGTATCATTAGGGCGTTTATCCACCCATCCATGGATCAACTGATCGTACCCTGCGCATTTCAACTGAAATGGCCCGACCCTCCGCAAGCAGGAGCATCGTCATAGCGAATCTCGAAACTAGTGCAAGGTTCCTACAAACACAATCAGTCAACCCTATAGCTACTGCTAACTTGGTTGACTCTTGACTAATTTTGTATCTGGTCCCTTAACCTGACTTGTACTGACTCCGCATACACCTTGGCCAAGGTTTTAATCTGCATGTATATCATGCCAGTCAGTCCAGCACCCGATCCATTATGCCTAGAGTTCAACTACTCATAAATCTCGGTTAGTCTTCCTAAGGTTCCCTGATAACGTTAAACTGCTCCCTTCCACTTGAGCTCAAGAAGTTATCTAACCGTGATATAGTTTTGGGGTAATAACCATGGCTGCCCAACCTGAGCATCTGCCCGATTCTTATTACAGTAGACGCTAGTCTCCCTAAGGGTTCCCTTAATGACGTTGGGGTAAGGAATACTAATTGCCTTCGTGGTTATACAATCTCCCTCATCTCCCAAGAACACTAATCATGCTAAGTGTCTGCACATGCTATCTTAGGAGATTTTACCGCAACTGTTTGTCATCCTGAGGAATTCGCACACTCATACAATGACTAAATTTACAATGCTTTCACTATTCTGGTATTCTACCTTATGCATTAATTCTGTCGTGTCAGGTTTGGCATCCGTTTACTCGGTTATCATTCACTCTCTCACGTTGTTGTTGCTAACAATAAATCTGGTAAACGAAAACATGGTTTCATACTGCAGACACCTACAACCTCAATAAAATAATTGAAAGAAAGAAAGCTTCACAAACCGCCACTACGTTCTACGACAAAATAAAAGACTGGAAGCATTTAAGATCACTTTCGAACTATACAACTGCAAGAATATAGAAAGAATGTTCTCTCGCCCTCGAACATACATGCACAACAATAATATTTGAAAAGAGGAAAGTTCCCTTCCGATTCATGTAGACTTAACAAGAAAATTGGATACGGAAGGTGCTCACTCTCGATAAACATAGACTTCGCAAGAAGGATAGGGAAAGAAAGCAGCTTACTTCCAATAACTATAGAATCACAAGAAAGACAGGAAAAGATTGCAGCTCGTTTCCGATAAGCATAGACTTCACAAGAAAAAACGGGAAGAAAAGTTACGAAGGTAAGGAATCTGAACATGCCTGTAGCTGAGTTGAGTCCCACCACTCTAGCTTCCGCGGCTTCTACGGACTCCCTTGTTCCAGCTCTCCCGAGCTACTTTGACTCTCCTAAACGACGAAGTCCAATTTCCTTCATCACCACCTTTTGCCGTCTTCCTTTTTGCTGAGGCCAAAAAAAAACAAATGAAAATAAAACACGTCCCTTCAAGACATGCCGCGCTCCTACTTCACAACCGACGGTTCCTACAAATAACTTCGCGCGAGCTGCGTGACTCAACTCTCCACTCCGCCACTAAGCATCCCTTCCCGAAATCAACCAAAACATAAATTAAAAGCAAAACGCCCAAACACTCCACGGAAGAGATAATACAAGATGAGTCGAGTAAAAATAATTAAAAAGGATGAAAAAAATAAAATAATTAAAACAAAAGCCGAATATAAAATTCTAAGGTTCCGCTTAGTCACTAAGCGAGCGAAAAAGGTTCAAAATATTTAATACCCACAAGACGACACCCCAAGGCTTAAGGTGGTAATAATGCGATAATGGTCCAACGAAACGCCATGGAACTCAAACAAAGACATAATTCTAAAATAATAAAGGCGACATACCCCAATTGTTGTTGTCACCGAGGAAATTGGGTTAACCCAAGGCGTAAGCGCCATGTCTCTAACTCAATTAGGAACCTTGGCCAACAAGATTTCCTTATACTCACAGTACTAGCAATTAATGAAGTTCGTTCCTCATTTGCCATGACCATGTTCCTTTCTCTTTCCTGATCATACCCTTTCCCTTTTCGGGCCAGTTGATCCTGCATCCACTTGCCAAAACAATTGTAGTTAATTCCTTGTTACGATAATCGTCAATTAGCCGACAATACAATAGCGTAACATAAGAGAAGATAATTAAAACCAGTGCCTCAATTGATTACTTAGTACCATCAATTTATCTTGTACTAACTAATCCATCTTAATAACAAAACTTTCACATTTGCCTAACATAATTAAATTGTTAATTTAGACTCCTAATCAAATAAGTACATTACAATACCAGATACCATTTAGGGCACATTACATTACCAGATACCATTTAGGGCACATTACAATACCGAGGGGTGTTACAATGTTGGGGAAATTAGGTTCTCATCTCACGTATTTGAATTAAGTTGGTAAATTAGGGGATAATAAACTAGCTAAAGAACTTAATGTATGATCAATTTATAATTAACAATTTTAGAAAACTCAAATGAAACAAAGTATTGAATAGCTAAACAAAGTATGTTCTTATTTCAATTGAGAATTTATACAGAGCAGGTAAACTTATACAAGAGGCGTAGGCCTTAGACTCTAATTACATGTTTTAAAATTCAGCTGTTGTATATCTTTACAAAATGAGAAACCCGAAACTTTGTAAAATAGTAAATTAAAATTTCTTGGTGAGCAAAAGGGGATTTCATACATGGTAGTTAATTATGTCTTTTGGAAGTGGAAATGGACAACATGACAAAGACAAATTTATTGGAAAACTGAAAATCTTTTGGAGGTTGTTAATTTTGGCACTTTTACTTGTTGGGGTTATAACTGCTAGCCCATTACTGATATAAAAGAATCAAAACATATATGCGTTGAAATGCTCAGGTTAGAAGCTAAACAATGTAGGTTGGTCCATAGCATAGGCAAGGTCTAATTTTTGCATTATCAAATTGTACTTTGGAGGACCTAAAAAATACAAACTATAAAAACATAAAGAATAATGAAGAATTAGAGTTTCATAGTTCTGTCCAAAACTGCCATGTGGATGACTTGAGATTTTCCCAGATTAAAATGGCTCATTTTGCAATTATTGAAGGACCTTTTTCTGAGTTGTTTGTGGAGGTATGGGTCTTCAGTTCCCATCTGTAAGAGGGGCAAAGCAAAGGTAAGATTGGAAGACAATGTTGATTAAGAGGTTCCCAATATATATGTTGGGTTTTGTTGTGCATTTGTAGGATCTGGTTTTGTGTTTGGGCCACTTGGTTTTACTTTTAAGCTATTTGATTGTTGGCTGCTCTTGGCATTTAGCTGGCTTGACTAATGATTCGGAAGCTTTGAGTTACTCAGGATTTGTGAATGTTGATTATTTTGAGAGTTATAATTTTGCATTTCTATGGATATGTATATAGGAGTAGTATTTGTGGGAATGTAGCCCACTGACACTTCTCCTTTTTGCCTCATGGTGATTCTGTGAGCCAAGACCAAAATAGCCACAATACTTCCTGCTATAATCAGAAGTGCTCTTATGGAATTGGTTGCATTGGTTGGAATTGTAGAAGCAATGGGGTGGAAAAAGTAGGTAAGTTGCAAGCTTGCATATAGGATATTGCTATAGGATGCTATACATTTGTACTTGTAGGGATCATGTTTCTCATAAATATGATCTGCTTAAGGTTCTGTCTTGATGTTCAGCATGGTGCTTGAGATATTTGCACAAGGCTTGGATGGCCATTGGTTGAATCTCATTCTCTCTACATTTGTGATCATTTCTTGGTCTTCTTGTGGTTCATTGGGATCAATTTGGTTAACTTCGAGGGTTGTATTGGAAGCTGTAGTGTTGTGCCAGTTCATCTTGATTTGTGATTGTCTAATTTCTTGTTGATTGTAGCTCCAACTATGCTGACATTTATAATTGAGTTTCATTGACTTGGGTTAGCAATGCCAAGTTCTTAGTGAATCGTTGGGGAAATTAAGAGACAATCCTTACAAAACCTAAAAGCTTTAACATTTGGGAAGGATAATTGTTTCAAAAATAATGATTGTCATTCAACTAGAGGAAGGGTTTGAGCTTTGTTCACCAAAATGAATATAAATAGAAAGGAATTCACTTGTTAAGACTCTAAAATTAAAGATGATAGAGGGCCTCTCATGGTATAAATCTAAATACACAATGAGTATTTGTTGAACATTTCTTGGTATTCTTGTGGATCAATGGGATCATTTTGGTTAAGTTGAAGGGTTTCACTGGAAGCTGTAATGTTGTGCCAGTCCATCTTGACCAGTGACTGTCTAGTTTTCTTGTTGACAGAAGCTCCAACCATGTTGACATCTACAATTGAGTTTGATTGACTTGGCTTGGCAATGATACGCTCTTTGTAATTGAAGTGACAATTCTTATGAAACCTAAAAGCTGTAAGATCTCAGAAGGGAAAATGTTTGGAAGATAAGGATTGCATCCCAACCAGAGGGAGAGTTTGAGTTTTGTTTACCAAAATGTATATACTAAGAAAGGAATTTACTTGTTAAGCTTCTAAGATGATGAAATAGTGGAGGGCTTCTCCTAGTATACACCCAAATACACGAGTATGGTGCTAAAACAAGGCAATAAGTATGGCAGCATGCAAATTTAGTATGGCCATGCATAAACATAAATGAATTGATAGAGTGTGTGGTGAAGGGATACTTGCCCAGGGCGACTTCTTGATGCATTTACTGCCTTTGACAGCATAAGCCAAAGCATGGAGAAGACATACTAGTCCATGGCAGGGGCTGCCTGAGACTTGGTATATGTTGTTGGTGTTCCTCTACTCTTGGTTTTAAGTTCTAACTTATTTTCTTTATAGTGTCCATGAGAAGTCTACTATAAGCAAATAGTGGAATATAAATCAGTGTTACCGGAGGACGCGTCCCCGGTCAAAAAACCCCCCGTTTCCAGAACAAGGACGTTTCCGGGACGGGGGGGCGGCTAGGGAACATCCCCACCCCATCCCCAATTTTCAAAAAATGACAGGGGATGTCCCGGAAACTCGGGGACGTCGCCCAAAATTGGGGGGGATGGCTGGGGACGCCTTGGAAGTCACCGGGACGGATGGGCGTCCCCAATAGGATAGGCTGCATCAGCACTTTAAAAAACACATTTTTCTTTTATAAAACCCTTTCTTTTTTAATTTTGAAGTGGACCCCTCCTTCCAAGTTTGTCATATTATATTTATTATTGTTTGGTAGTTAATTCCTACTATTTGGGGTACTCTTATTAGTATTTGGCAACATTACGTTAAGAATTGTGAAATTAAGAATGTTGTTACAGTCATGCTACACACTTAGAACCATATAGCAGATTGTTTGCAAAGTTTTGGGAAAGTATGAAAAGTGCATTAAAGATCAGGAACATGCATCTTTATGTCATTTTGTGGCAATACATCAATGCTAGGTTGGTTTTGTGCTGGTTTGGGTCCTTTGTAGAAGATTTGGTGAAAAGTGGAGGTTGCAGCAAGGTGTCATCTTGCTGTAACAGACCTATATCATGATTGGAATTGTATAGCAAACTTGTTCGTTTTAATATCAATCCACTTACAATGAACTGGAGGTGTAGTTTTAGGGAAGTAACGGTGTAACCCCAATTTGGATCATTGGAGAATGTGGTCTAGAGTGAGAAGAACATTGGGAGACATATACTTGATCCACTATCTGTAGCAGCCCTTTCTGGGGTCGATGTCAAACCTGCAACAGTCAACTCCAACACAGTTTCCAAGGTTTTTCATGTTAGTATTTCATAGGAATGTTATTTCATGGACTAGCACTAATGTGCAAACGATTATCTTCCAAAGCAATTGTAACGCTATGCCTATAATGTGTACACCGATAATTTATATCAAACTTAAATGATAGTAGTGTTCTTCAATTTGGAAGGTGGGTTATTGTTCTTGTTGCTATTGACAATGAATTCCGAATTATGTTCTTGGGTGTATTTCAATTTTTGTATGTTTTTATTTTAATAGTACAAGCATATTGACAATGAATTTCGAATTATGAATGCATATTGAGTATTGAGTTTGAATATTGAAATGTTGTACGTTATGGTTCTATGAGTATGATGTTTAAATGGCATGCTTTATACATGCTTTCATATGAATGTAATGTATATATGCAAATTTCTCTACATTTTTAAAATTTCCCTATATTTATATAGCCGTCCCCAAACTTGGCAAAAAAATTTGCCATCCTGGAAACCCGTCCCCCCATTCCCTGCCATCCCTGTCCCCGTCCCGGAAACTCAGGGTAACGCTGATATAAATTAATTGGTGGTTTTTTGGAATTAAAATAGGGATTATATATATATATATATATATATATTTATATATATATATATATAACAAATATCAACTCCAAGCCTATATTCCAATCATTCTAATGCATTTGGGTGGGCCAAGTGTGTTGGCTTGATTTCAGGGACAAAATGCAACAGGACAAGCTTTACCCTGGCTGAATATGTTTGCCAAACTCTGACTGGGGTGGAAAATGTTGAGTGAATGCCTAAAGAGGAGACACGGGCACCTATGAAAGTGGCTAAAGGATGATGGAAGGATGTGCTAAGGCATAAGGAAGGTGAACCTTGGTGTGACTTTTGTGAGATTAGTATTCAAGCAACCCACCTTAATCCCTCGTGGGATGTTGATGAACCACAAAGTCCTTGACAATAGAAAGTTAGTAAAACATTTTGAGAGTGTATATAGCAACATGACTTGAGTTTGACTTGCAATTTTTACTTGCTAATCAAAGTTCTCATGGAAAACTCGTGCCAAGCACAAAAAAAAGTTAGAAAATTTGGTAAAAGCTTGAATCACAATATTTTTATATTAAAGATTTAACTGATAAAGAAAATAACATGACGTTGACTTGGATAAATTTGCTAAAGACTCAAAAAGACTTGTCAAGAATTGGCAATATTTCAGGGCATGAAAAATGCAGAAAATGGAAATAGATTTGAATTATTCAAATATATCTATATGTGTGGGCTGATATGTATAAATATATTACCAGCTGAAGTTTTTGGCATGTTTTCCTGAAGCCTGACCTAATGACTTTCTGCACTGCCAAGTCAGTCATGGGACTGTGGTTTATGGCCTGCTTATGAATTGTTCTAGAAGTTATAATTTTCAATAGTACTGTTGAGAAAATGATATGTTAGGCCCATTGATCTCAAATCTTCTCAGCTATGCTTTCAAACTCCACATTTCTTGCTCTTGTACCAAGCCCTTTTTTATAGAATAACTGCTAAATTAGATTTTGATTATTTTTTGTATATTAATTGCTAAACCAAAATGAGATTATGTTCTGTAGCATAATTGCTAAATCAGATTCTGGTTATACAAAAAGTTTTCTGGCATTATTTTCTTGAGATAGCTATTACTTGATGCTCTCTTTTAAAAAGCTGATTGTTTCTTTGATATTTGGTAGTGATTTTTCTTTGCCCTTTTCTTAATTGGGCATGTACTATCTTATATGGGTACCCGTGATATCAGTTGCAACATCGAGCTTACGCTTCCTTAGATTTTGGTTATTTTCTGTAGAATAATTGGTAAATCAGATTCTGGTTATGCAAAAGTTTCTCCATTATTTTCACAAGATAGCTATTACTTGATGCTCTCTTTTAAACAGCTGTTTGTTTCTTTGATATTTGGTAGTGATTTTTCGTTGTCCTTTTCTTTATTGGGCATGTATTGTTGCTAACTTATATGGGTACCTATGACATCAGTTGCAACATTGAGCAAACTATTCCTTAGATTACAGGGAGTTATTTTGATTATCCTTATTTTATTGGAGTTCCATCCATGGAATCATTTCAAATACTTGAAAACAATAATGATCATCCATATATCTTTTAACTTTTAAGCTAAGTTGAAACCGAGAGGCACAAATTTCTACATTTTTGATATATATGTCATTTCAAATGCTACTGTAACACTCACAAATCAAACAATTTTTAGGGCATACAACTTACAGAATAAGTTGCATCTGCAAATAACTTCGAACAACAGGATAAAATTGCCAAAGAAATCACTATAGTGCTGCTTTCTAATTGGTTCAACATTAGTTTATAAACTTTGTTTTGGTTCAACAGTTGTCTGTAATTCTGTTTTTAGACTTTACAAGTTTGGGTTAGCTTAGTTCTGACATGTTACATTGTTATGCTGACATGTTTTGATTTCTGTACCAAATTTTTTGTTTTACCTATCTCCATAATTTAAGGTTAAGTTGTAGATATAATCTTATAGGTTCAAGCATTGATATTCCTATTTGATTCAAACTACTCTACAAAGCTGTTTCTTGATACCTACTGATTTACTTATTGTCTGCTCATCGCTTCTTCCTTATTGGTAAAAGACAGAAGCTGCTTTATTGGGCCATCTGTGTTAATAAAAGACTGGAAATTATATATCTATGTGCTCGTAAAGCCCTTTATCCAACCAAATAGTTCACATTTTTTTGCAATCATGAATTTGTGTGAAGTGTATCTCAAACATCTCTTGTTGCTTATCAAAGAAGCTTAATACTGTTTGCAATGATTCTGATTGTTTCTTCTTTACCTGAAGACAGCCGGCAATAATGCCAGAAGAGTTTGCCAGAGTTAACAAAGAATATAAGAAGTTGGAAGATTGCATTTCTTTGATCAAAGATTTGAGGGTAAAGAAGAAGGTATTGGATTGACATCAAAATGTTCTGTAGTTGGATTTAGACTTTGGGAACAATATTTCCAGATTGTTAAATGTAAAGATGTAGCAGGGATAGATTTTTTGGTTTTACATTTTTGTAATACATTATGAGTTAGAAAGTGAAACCTATATCTTAGATTCTGAAAAAGAAAAGTTCTACAAAAAATAAAAGACAATTTTATTGACTTCTATACAACCAGTTTTTTTACAAGAAAACCATGGTATTAAATGTATTATTCTTCACTGTTTACCAGTTAGATGACTTATTTTCTGTTTTCTCTCACTACTTAGAAATCAAGCACTCTGAAATTCAAGTGAACACGATTTTGTGTAGTGTTCATGATTCTAAGTGTAAATCCCCGGTCAATTTTCACAGTTTCCCTCTGGTATTCTAAAAAGCAATTTGCAGGTTGAATTTATGGAAACCCTGTTTGCTGTTTATTTATATTTTTTCCCCAGTTTTGTAGTGCAACATGTTTAATGAACTTTGAGTGGCATAACAACTATTAAAGACAGCAGGAACTAAATACATTACTGGAAGGATTACACTGTCATACATAAAGCAGAAAGCTGACCTTTTATATGCTATCCAAATGATAAAGCATAGAGATTGCAGAGTCGATAGATTGACTTCTGGCAGTTACAAAGACAGATGTGCCCAATATGAATGCCTGATGTGTATGAATCGAAGACCTTCAGCAATGGCCACTCTCCTGTGGTAATGACATTTTGAATATTTCCAGTAATCGCAAAGATATAACTCCTGTGCTATTAACTTCAGTAGGTTTGAAGATATATTTCCCTTGCTGTTATCTTTGTTAGTTGCACAATAGACTACCACTCTAGGATAGATATTAACATTTCGAGGAGGAGAAATAATCCCACACAAGTGCCAGTGATAGTCAAATACCAATTCATCAATGGCTCCCAATTCCATGTGACTGCTTCAAATAAAAATACTTCTGTTCACGTGCAAAGTCCATTCACACTATTGGGGTCAGAACCTTCTATGAGACTGTTGGCTTGAGGATGTCATAACATTCTTCACCTTTTCTCAATGCGGTTTGGAGCTTGGATTCAAAAGTGTTATCTCTGTTTCTCGGTATCAGGTAGAAACTTCTACCAACCTATAGATGCGGCTCAATATATGAATATCTGGCTCTCTTCGATATGATATTCATACTGCAGACTGAGTGTGGAATGAAACAGAGCGCTCAGGCACTCCTCAATATGCTATTACAAACTGCTTAAAAAATACTGCCAATTGATTCGACTTTATCCTGACTTCCCAGACTTCCGATAAACTCCATTATAAAACCAACCGAAGAATCTGAGTTATTCTTCCCAAGCCACTTAGGACAGATCTCTCATTGTTGAAAATGGTTTCCCAGGCACAGATCCCGAGACAACAAATTTGAGAAACTCTCAAATCGATATTGAAGAAAATTACTCACTATGTATCCTTCACAATCCTAAGAACAATAATATAAAACCATTTTTCAGTTATTCAGTTCCCTCACAGTTATAACTTATTAGTGACTTTAATCAATTTAGTCTAAAGTCACATCAATTAATTATTTACTATTACCTTTATAATTTTCACTTTAAGCAATAATATCAAATAATTAATATAATTTCCCTTTTTAAACTTAGCTTGGGAAAAGGGACATTATAGTCCCCCCTTGCTGACTTTGCTTGTCCTCAAGAAACTGCAACCATAGAAATGAGAATCAAACTTGGCAAACCGACTTGGGACTTGGCAAGACTAGGCACGTACACATTTTACACAGCTTGGGGTATATGTATATACTATAGATAAATATATGCATACATATACACTTGTGTTGTACTAATTACTAGGCAATATAAGATGTAATTCATTCTAGATAACTTGGAGTGCATGAACACCTAGATAGGGTTTTTCAAATGTTGTTGCAACAGCCCTAGTAGACATGTATGCGAAAAAGGAAGCATAGACAAGGCACACGAACTGTTTGCCAGAATCACTCAAAAAGAGATGACATGTATGCGAAATAGGGAAGCATAGACAAGGCACATGAACTGTTTGCCAGAGTCACTTAAAAAGAGATGTCATCTCATGGAATGTGATGATTGCATGATATGCATGAAATACATTCATTGATAAGGTTTTAGAAACTTTCGAGCAAGTGCAGTCTACAGGTATAAAGCCAAATGCCACAACCATTCTCAGTTTCACATTAGGACTTGGACGAGCCCGAGTCCTGGGCCCCTTGGACTTGGCTAGGGTCACCTAGCTTGGAACTCGCCAAGTCTTGGTGAGTCCTGAAACAGTGACTGCAACTGCAGGTGTTGCAGAATCTCGTCTCCTTCCCAAGTAGCGTCTTTTGTTGGCAAATCTTTCCATCTGACCAGAAATTCTCTAGTGGTTTGGCTTTTGAGTTTCTCCTCTTGAACTTCCAAGATTTCACTGGGCTCGAAGACCAACTTGCCTTCTTCGTCTAACAGAGGAAGCTCTGATGATACTGAACTATGTTGTCCTAGTGCCTTTTAAGGCACGACACATGAAATATGTTTTGTATCTTGTTGTATTTAGGGAACTTTAACTCGTATGCTACTTCCCCAACTCTTCGATTTATCCTCTAGGGCCAATAGTAAAGTAGTTTCAGCTTTTCAGCACCACACCTTTTCAAAGAAGATGGATGGTTGCAGCTCAGCTGCGAGAGATTTTCTATCAAGGCAGATGTGGAGGATCTAGTGCGCAGGATTGTAGGAGTATTAAATCTAAGCGACACACATATGCACAATGCAGAGATTTTGGAATGTTTTGTGTATAACATTGCTAAGCCTAGAGCCATTGGGGACTATGATTTAACAGAGAAGGCCATTAACACTCCTGTCATTAGGGCTTTAGTGGAAATGATCGGTGATGCCGTATGCATAGAACTGACATAAGGAAATAGCTCGATGAAGAATCTGATTGCTCTACTTCGAGATGGAGTTTTTTGGAACAATATGGAGACATGCTTTCTCGCTTAGAATCCATAGGAATATCTTATCTCCTGCATAGAGTGAGTGAACACAAGAGGTCATAGAGGCCATTTGGACCTTGCCGTTCACTCTCTACTGTTAGGTTTTTCCATTGTACTTGTTTTTATTTTAATGCTTGGGGGCTACCTTCTTCGATAGCAATCTGTCAAAAAAAAAAAAACTTATTTAAATTCTCCCAAGGTAGTATCTGGAATAGATGTATGCCTACCAGCATGAAGCATCAATTTTATTGTTAAAGGTAAAATCATAGTTGGCCAACATAGAGGTAAAATCATCCATAGTCGGCCAACATAGAGGTATATTCAAACTTAACATTCATTATTTTGGACCGGCAAAAGATTTATTTTATATGTTATGGGACAAATTGAATATTAGGTATATTTTATTAATTTTTGGTGTTGGAATCCCAAAATTGGGCCAGGGATTTCTCACGAGGAGATTTGTAAACTCTAGGATTAGGTGGCAGTCTACTGTTAGCAGATTTTTTGATAGTTTTTATGGTAGCTTGCATATGGGGAGTTCTTGTCTTATTTTAGTTAGGAATCTTGTAAGAATCATGAAAGATATATTACGGGAAGTAATTGGTAAAATACTTGTTATTAACAGAGATCGAAAGATCAATATAGACAAAAGAATGAACGATATTTCCTTAGGAAAATTTCGTAAAGAATAGAAACATTCTATTCTAACTAACTGAAAACTAAATATTAGAAAGATTCTAATATTTACAATAGATTTACAATAGTTAAATAGATAACCATTAATAGAAACTAACTATTATTGTAATACCCTCCCTTAATGGTTAATCTATCCACTACACTAAGCTGTCCTCTGAATTTGGAAAAATTGTCTGGACCAAGAGGCTTGGTGAGAATGTCTGTAGTTTGATCCGCTGTAGGAACATACTACAAATGTATTGTCCCATCTTCAACCTATTGCCGAATGTAGTGACAGTGAACATCTACATGCTTGGTTCTTTCATGGAAGACTGGATTCCGTGCTAACTTGATAACGCCTTCGTTATCAACAAACAAAGTGGTTGGGCCTGCTGGTGACATCTGCATATCCCCAAGCATTCGATGAAGCCAAACAACTTCATAGCCTGCCTTAACTGTCCCTCTATATTCGGCCTCTATAGAGGAGAGGGAAACTACCTGCTGCTTCTTACTGTTACATGTGATGACACCAGATCCCAAACTAAATGCATATCTAGAAGTGGACTTTTTATCGGCAACAAATCCTGCCCAATCTGAATCTGTGAATCCGGTGAGTTTAGTGTTAGGACTCTGAGAGTAGAGAATTCCATAATCAAGAGTGCCCTTGACATAACGAAGCACACACTTAGTAGCCTTCCAATGATCAACCTTGGGAGCTGTCATAAAGTGGGAAATGTAGTTGACGGCGAAGCTGATATCAAGTCTAGTAGCAGAGAGATAGATGAGACTGCCTACTAGTTGCCTGTATGTAGTATCATCAACTAGAAAAGAATCGGACTTGGCTGATAACTTCAGACCTCTCTCCATAGGTGTAGATGCAGGCTTGCAAGCAATCCTGCATACAAAATTTGTCTAACAGAGCCCTGACATATTTGGACTGAGAAATGAATATACCAGAAGACTGCTGCCAAACCTCAACACCGAGGCAATAATGCATGAGGCCAAGGTCATTCATATCAAAAGACTGACATAAAATTTGTTTGATTCCCTAAAACAAAGATGTCGAATTGCTCGTGATGATCAGATCATCCACATAAATGACCAGAAGGATGATGTCATTGTTAGTAGTCTCGATGTACAAATTTGAGTCTGAAGAACTCCTTTGGAAGCCTTGATCACTGAGGTACTTATCAATTTTCATGTACCATGCCCTAGGGGCCTGCTTCAAGCCATAGAGAGCTTTCACTAGTCTGAGTACCTAGTGTTCTTTACCAACAACCTTGAAACCAGGAGGCTGCGTCCTGTAGAAATTCTAGAAAGCACTCTTGATGTCCATCTGATGGACCTGCCAGCCAAACTGAGCTGCCATGGCTAGGACTAATATGATAGTGCTCATCTTCGTTGTAGGAGCAAAGGTCTGCTCATAATCAATGCCCTGACGCTGAGAGAAGCCCTTCGCAACTAAACAAGCTTTGTACTTATCCAAAGTACCATTAGACTTATACTTTATTTTGTAGACCCATTTGCAGCCAATGGGTTTCTTCCTTGGTGGAAGATCAGAAAGGACCCAGGTGCGATTCTTCAGCAGGCTCTAGTGTTTAGAATTCATTGCCTGTTCCCACTTTGGAATTCCTTTAGCCTCTGATTATGTCTGAGGTTCAAACACTCTGTGAATGTTGGACATGAGAGCAATATTGACTGTCTATAGGTTTTCTCTTTTTCCGAGTAGTTCTCCCCTCGATGAGCTCATCATCCCGAAGATCAGCAAGTGTCTTAGCCCACCATTTAGGCCGGAGAGGAGGAAGACTAACATGATCAGGAGATGCTCTATGATCATGCTCCCCATAAGAAGAATTTGGATCAAAATTAGGTGAACCATATGCATATCTGTGTGATCCTGTAGGAGAGGCCGGAGGTGTCTGTACAAGAATCAGTGATACTACTAGAGCTACTTGAGCTGTTGGAGCTCTCCCAACAGATGGACCTAATGGAAGCCGAACTCCCAAATGATGAGCCTTCATAGGCTGGTCTACTGAATCGGGAACAAAAGAGCTAGGTATGAACGGTCCTCGCTGCTCATCAAAGACTACATCACAACTGTACAGGAGACGAGATGTCTCAATGTCGATCAAGCGATAGGCTTTGTGAAGACTACTGTAGCCAACAAGCATGAGTTTCTTTCTCTTGGCATCCAACTTGGTCCGTGACGCATTAGGGATCCAAACATGGGCAAGAGAGCCAAAAACCTTCAAGTGACTGATTCTGGGCTTGCGACCTGACCAAGCCTCTTCTGGGGTCTTGCCTTTGACTGCCACAGTGGGTGACCGGTTCAAAAGGTAGACTGCAGTGTTAACTGCTTCCGCCCAAAGCTGCTTCGGAACATGTCTGCGCTCAAGCATAGATCTAGTCATCTCGGTGATTGTTCTGTTCCGACGTTCAACTACACTGTTCTGTTGTGGTGTGTGGGGTGTGGTTAACTGGCGCTTGATGCCATGAAGATCACAGAAGCTAGAGAATTCAGTAGAACAAAATCCCCCCCATTACCTGTCCTAAGAGCAATAATAGATTTCCTAGACTCTTTTTCAACTAGAGGTTTAAAATTTTGAAATACAATAAATGCTTCTGATTTCTTTTTAAGAAAATAGACCCACATTTTTCTACTGAAATCATCAACAAATAACAAAAAATACCTGGACCAAAAAACAGGAGTGGCCATAGGACCGCAAATATTGGCATGAACAAGCTGAAGTACCTGAGAAGCCCGCCACGAGTCACCAACAGGAAAAGGTGTGCAATGTTGCTTCCCAGTCTGGCATGCATCACAAACTCCAAGCTGTTGAGTCTGAATCTCTGGCAATCCAAGGAAAAGCTCGTCACGAGCAAGTTGAGAGAGATAACGCACATTTAAGTGCCCATAACGCTGATGCCAAAGTGAATTGACAGAAGACTGTCGAGCAACCATAGCGAGGTCCTGAGAAGTACCAGAATCTGCAAGTCTGAAAAGACCATGATCCTCAAGACCAACTGCAACAACATACTGAATCTCCCTATCAGTGATGGTGCACTGATGTGAATTGAAGGTGACATCTAGTCGTGGAGAGTGTCGTAGCATCTGGCCTACTAAGAGTAGATTAAGTTCCATCCCTGGAATGTGGTACACATCAAGGAAAATGAGATTCCTCCTAGTAGACTGAATCTGAATGTTGCCTTTGCCGACAATAGTGTACTCTTCTCCACCAAAAATAACTAAATCTGAATAAGGTTGGTAGTCAGTGAACCAATCTTTACAGTGGGTGAAATGACGGGAGACACCTGAATCAATGTACTAGGCAAACGACTTGACATGATCTGCTAGTCTTTTAGCCATGAAGGCACAAAAGGCATATTCTGTCTGCTCAGTGTGCTCTGCATTGTTCGCTTTGGGCAGCGAACTAGATTGCTTAGTTTGGGCAGCTAAGCGCTTCCGACATTCAACCTTCATGTGACCATACTTGTGGCAGTAGTTGCATTGAATGATTTTTTTCTTGGAGCCTTCTGATGCCGGAGTAGAGGGCTTCTGCTGAGAAGACTGCTGAGAATGAGACTTGCCCTTATCTTTCTGAAAGGATTTAGCATCAAAGGCTTGCTCGGTGGAGGTGGAGCTAGAACTACTACCGAACTATTGTTTTCACTGATCTTGCTAAAGCAGAAGTGTGCAGAGATCTGTGAGCTTCAGATCAACACAAGTAGAAGTGATGTTGAGTTTCGATAAAATGCTCGTAGGACTTGGGTAAACTTTTGAGGGTTATTACCACAATGTTCTCTTCCTCCATCTTGCATCCAATGGCAAGCAACTGATCACGGATGTCTTGAATCCGATTTAGGTGATCCTGGAGCGATTTCCGCTCATCCATGATAATAGAAAACATAGTGTTCTTGAGAAAGAAGGCCCTGCTTTTATCTGAAGTCTCATGTAGGGTTTTGAGATGCTCCCATATCTCGGCAGTTGTTTTGCCGGATGGAATGTGAGGGAGCTGATCATCAGCCACTAATAATCTGAGAAACATTACTGCCTCCCTATTATGCTGGTCATACGCAACCTGATCAGGACCAGCTGTAGTCAGACGCTTAGTAGTACCCAGAATCACTTGATTGTTGCCGCGATATTTGAAGATTGTTAGCATCCGCTGCTTCCACGTGCTATAATTCCGACCATTGAACTTCTAATTTCCCTTGAGCAAAAGATTTGTCAGTGATGCCATGGCATGATTTTCAGTAAAAAATGTGTAGAACTAAGAAGGCACATACTTTGAGGCAAAATGTCGAAAGACCCAGAAAGAATGAAGTACCTTGAAGAGAGCTCAAAAAACCCAGAAAGATTATGCCGTCAGATTCTAGATCCGCTGGCTCAAAAATTGAGGCACAAAAATCGAGGTACCCAAAAAAAATGGATGACAACCCAGTTTAGCTCTCGAAATACTCACCACAAATCTGCAACAAATATGAAAAGCCAAGCAAGAAAAGTAGGGTTTTCGAAGGAAACCATAGTTGGCTCCAAGAATGGTTGTTTTGAATCACGTTTGCAGAGAAAATGACCAGATAGAGGGTCAAAAGTGAAGATTACTGGTGGTGGTGTGCACAGACAGGTTCGCTCTAAGCAGAGACGACTACCATTATGGTGGAAAAAACCCGTGAACAACACAGAAAAACACGGATGGAGGAGCCACGAAGCAGCAGAATAAAGGCGTCAGAAAAGGACGCGGCAACATAACAAGTCCTGCAGACACAAAAATCATGAAGGAAAGAGACATGATTTTTAGAAAAAGAAAACGTGATTTTGCAGACTTCAATATTCTGAAAAAAACCTCCACGAAAACCCTAGCCCGATTTTTATAACAAAGAGCCCAAAACAAATTTCATAGTAGAGGATTTCGAAAAATTAAAGAGCAGATAATTTCGAAGATGAAATTATTAATTTTTCGAAAAATGAAAGTTGGCTCTGATACTATATTATGGGAAGTAATTGGTAAAATACTTTAGAGGAGTCCATTTGATTCTAATCTGTATGTTAAAAGCACTGGTGATGATATTCTTCTTGTTGTTGTTTATGTTGATGACCTCATTATCACTTGCAGTTTGACACTTTTGATCGATCAGATCAAACAGAGTTTGTGTCAATCATTTGACATGACAGACTTGGGCCTTTTGCACTATTGTTTAGGTATTGAAGTGTGGCAGTCTGAAAGTAGTATCTTCTTATCTTAGTCTAAGTATGCCCATAGTCCGTTGGACAAGTTTCGGATGCAAGACTGCAAACTTGCATCCACACCTATGAAGAAAGGGCTGAAGTTGATAGCCAAATTAGATTCACTTGTGATGAATGAATCAACATTCAGGCAATTGGTGGGCAGTCTCATCTACCTTATTGCTACTAGACCTGGTCTCAGTTTTGCAATGAGCTACATTTCACGCTTCATGACAACCTGCAAGGCTGATCATTGGGTAGCAGCGAAGCGTGTGCTGCGTTATGTGAAGGGCACTTCTGATTTTGGTCTTCTGTACAACAAAAGTCATGATCCTAAACTTATTGGTTTTACAGACTTGATTGGGGAGGTTCTATTGATGACGGAAAATCAACATTTGGGTATGTTTTCAGTTTGGGATCTGGTGCAGTCACATGGACTAGCAAGAAGCAGCAAGTGGTGGCTCTTTCTTCGATAGAAGGTAAGTATCGAGAAACAATTAAGGCAGCTTGTGAGGCAGTTTGGCTTCGAAGGATGCTTTCAGACATGCAGATGTCCCAAGCAAGTCCTGCTCCCTTTTACTGTAACAATCAAGGGGTGCTCAAACTGGCCAAGAATCTGGTCTTCCACGAGAGAATCAAGCATGTTGATCTTCATTGTCATTTCATCCGATAGCTGGTTGAAGACGAATTAGTTCAATTGCTTTATGTTCTGATTGTGGGTTAGACAACAGATATTCTCACCAAGTCTTTGAGCTCGGACAAGTTTGTAAAATTCAGGGGGTAACTTGGTGTAGTTGATAGATTGACCATTAAGGGAGGGTATTAGAGTAATATCTTTATTATTCCTTATTTAATGGTCAATATTGTAGATTCTATAAATATTAGATAGTTTCTAATTCTACGATTGTTTCATAATTGAAACATCGTCTCTTTGTAATTTATAAATGATTGCTTGATCATTCATTCAATTCATTCAATTTTACCAATTACTTCCGTAATATCATCAAAATCCCACTGAAGTAAAGCACCAAACATGCCAATACTTGGATTATAGATCATCATGCAGTCACAATTGTCAAATATAAGGAGAGAGAAGTATCTCGAGCTTTCAACACCGAACAACGCTCCAACTCTTATTGACCTCCCATGTAAGTGCAAAACACTCATCATAGGTACATGAAAAGGCATATCAGCCTATCCTAAGTTGCTGATGTAATCTAGAATAACTTCCATAGGTCTGAAAACTTTAACAGGGCTGAAATTAATGCCATGCAATATGATCTGCCAAGGTAACTCAAGAAAGACCACATCAACAAACTGTTTGCCAATCACAATCTTGAACAATAGAAAGAGTATTCCATTCAACCAAAATTAAAAATCTCAGTATCTCCCATCATGAAGTTCTAAACAAGAATTTGATCCATCACTATTGAGGGGCTGGAATAGAAATTGACATATCCAACCCTGACAATAACTAGCCAAGTATTACCTTTGTGGTCAACCACATCATCTAGAAGCACACATAATAATATTATGCAGTAACCGCAGTGACCCAAATTCTCCCAAGTGGAAGTGAAGAATAACTGAGTTGTGCCCAAAGGATGTCCCACAACTAACTGCACTGAAGTTTGCAAGTGCACAAAATCAAACTGCTCCATGATTGAGATCAACACCAATGTCGTGAAGGAACTAGTATAACAGTAAACAATCTGAAATATCATTGAATACATAGGGGTCATGAGTATGAAAGTAGCTGAAAAACCATCTCCTATAATCAAATCATATCTACCATCCACCCTCAACAAGGAACTACTCATCTTCTGAACGAAAAAATCCATTCAACTGATCTACAGATCAAAAACTAAACTCATGTGTAAGCTGATCGGAAAGTGGGCAGCCATACTAACTCTAAAAATTGATCCGCTATTTCAATCCTGTGACCAAAACTCATCACTAAAAATTGCAGGTGGATACCAAATCCTGCAATCAATTCCATTCTCATCACTGGGGTTAGAAATTACTTCCTCATCCTACTCAAAGAGTGGAATATCAAATGTCCAATCAGCATCTACCTCGAACAAAGAATTGTCAACCCACTCCTTTATTCCCAACTCATACTCAGGCTCGAACTGATCCAAAAATTTATTGCTTGATTTTTGGCATTTATCCAAATCATAAGTTTGTTGTATGATGTCAAATTCCCTAATCACTTCCTTGAAAAACTTAATCTTTCCCCTGTTTTCTTGCTCCCTGAAATGATTAGCGGGACATTTATCCAAATTATAAGTCTATTGTATGCTGTCAAATTCCTTAATCACTTCCTTGAAAAACTCAATCTTTCCTCTGTTTTCTTGCTCCCTGAAATGATTAGTGACAACAATCTGATTTTTTCTTTTTGAAAAGCTATCTGCGTATTCTCCAATATCTCGTGTGTATCGTTAAGCTCCCTGATGAGCTTATTAACCTAATCCTCCTTTTCCTTCAATTTATTAGCATATACTAAAACAATCTTTAAAATATGATCCTTGTCTAAAAGTAAACACAAATAATCCATTTTCATTGTTTCAAAAGCCACTTTGACCACTTGCAAGTCTACAAAATAAGAATCACTTCCCATGCCCTTTTGCCTCCTTTCAATTTGAACCTTCTAGTCAAGGTCTTCAATGCTCTTGTGAATGTCATCAAAATGTATTAAGGATGCAACTATCATATCATTGGTGATCTTCAATTGATTTTTCAAAGTATGTGTCACAACACCATCATCTTGGAACACATTGTTTGATTGGTCCTCCAAAGCACTATCATGCATAAGTGAACTGCTGCTATAAAGAACACATGATTCATCTCACCTTTCAAAGGTGTTGTCAATGTCATCATAGGCCTCAAACTGCTTGTTTGATTGATCTGCACACAAAGTCAAGGTTGCTGGAGTGTCGTCCTTTTCAAGCAATTTCTCAACGTGTGCAGATTTATGCACCTCATTGCAAACATCTTGAGACAACGACATGTTCTCTCCTTGAATAGGACCATCCTCATCAAAATGTTTGTCAATCACAACTTTCAAGTCACCAATATAGAGATTCGTATATCCCTTACCTATAACAACAACTGAATCCATCTCCTCACAAGCATTTGAGTTATTTTGTTGGAACAAAGCTATGAAATTCCTATCTTCTTCATCTCTGGTCCAAACTTCTTTGGCTGACTTATCTTCCTTACTAAACCCACAATTGTGATTAGGTGTCCAAGTCTCCTGAAATGTGAAACAAATTTGCTCCCTTCTTATTTGGTTCTTACTTTTTTTGGGAGATCCTACAACCTGTAAGCCCATTGAGAGAAGTTCATTTTTGGTCATCTGTTTCTTGAACTTTTCAATCTTTTGCTCAATCAACCCCTTTGAGAGCTCATAAACTATAGGCGAAATTTTATGGTCCTTTCTCCAAATGACCAACAAGTCTGATTGCAATTGCCCACAAATATCCTCATCCTCATTTAAGATTAAGGACATAATAGTTTGTATACAAGCCCTCACATTGTTTGAACGATGCTTCTTGATTTCAGTTAAGAAGCATTGAAACATTTGAAGAATCATTTTTTTACATTTGAGATCCAACATAATGATAAATGATCTGGTTCTCGCCATAATTTCTAAAATCTTAGCCCTCTTACCAAAAGTAGGGGCTTTGACATCATGTAACTCATATAGGCTCTCCACTTTCAGTTGTAGATTTTTCAGTATGTCATCATTATAGGGTGCTACTGGAGCTATTATTCTTATGATCTCACTGTGACAAGAAGCAATTGCAAGTCTCACCTCGTCATACGGATGTTCCAATAACTTGTGCTGGACCAAAGCGAGCATTGAGGGCTGCAAAGCCCAATTCAGAAGCCTCCAATCTGACTGGTTTACTTTGGATAAATATAAATCTATTTCCCCCAACTTAGAGAGAACACCTTCAAGAAATTTTATGGACTCCAATTGTAATCCAATTACATAGAGCCAATTTCCTAATTCCTTTTCTTTCTGCAAGTCCCTTGGCTGTTCACCATTAAATGTGTCATTAAATTCTTCTGAGAAAAAATGACTTTTTTGATCTGCCATTGTCTTCATATTGTTTTTAATTCCACCAAATCTGATGCACACTTCCACAAGTTGTAAGATGTTGCCCCTTTTGTGCATTGAAATTTACCCTTTCCACAAAGTAATTTTGGTAAACAGATTGCAGGCATACAGTGGGAATATAATGCAGCAAGGCTGAAACCATAACACAGGAATGCTTGCCCAAAGAATGTATGAATGTTGAAGCCCAACAACTATACAGTTCTGTTACCACTCACCAAACGGTTGTGCTAAGAAAAATAGTCTTCAACCTTCAACAAATGTCTCAAACCAGGCAGAGTAAAGCAATTGCAAACATTGAAGTATGCAGTAGTCGGAGATGCAGAAGAAGAGCATTCATATGGAAGTCACCGAAATAATAAATACTATTACCAAGAAGAATCATTCACCAGAGATGCAACCAAGAAGCAGGCTTTATACAGGAACTTCAGTCACGTCTCATTTGGTGACACTTCACTGCCTGTGCCACGCTAGATGCCAAGGCAATTTCCCTGATTTTCACCACCATATAAACTCACACTAAAGTTCTAGGGCCATGGACATTACCAGCTGCAATAGTCTACCCCTAATTTTTTCCATGTTATTGATTCTGAGGTGCCAAACTCTGTCTGTCTACTTGTTTTCATTAGAATTAAGTTGTTTTGAAGAATTTTTTCCGATTGCTCATTCCTTGTTTAAATAAGATAACATCATTACACATAGGAGGAATGCATGACAGGAAAGAGATAATAATATTTTCTTCCAATTTAAAACTCTGTTGCAAATTTCAGAGATACTTTGCAAAACCTGACCTGTTATAACTGGTTTGATGTCGAGGAAACTTCACAGTCATCTTGAACATCATTTTCCAAGAGATAGGTTCGACTTGCATCACACAGAATTCTAGAAACTGTGAGAATCTCCTCCAATCTGCTAACCAACTGAAAACGTTAGCCTACTTCTGATTTTTGTCTTCTTCTGACACTTTCCTTATTATAATGTGTCTTTTCTGCAAATTTGTTTTTTCTTTTAAAATCATTCCCATGATGCCAATAAACCTCCACGATTTCCCTCTGATTATCTGTTGTGGCACTGCTATGGATCTCCAAAGAGTTAAACTCTAAAGCTACGCCAAAGGGGGACTCACAAGGGACGATTCCAGATTAATTATAAACCTTGTCTTTTGCTAACACTAGAAGACAAATCAGATTTTGTCTTCTTCTCACTACCCAAAGACCACGTCAACTCATAAACAGCTATTGGCAACAAGAGTTGAGTCTAAATTTATTTGCTTCTGATTTTTGTCTTATCCTCAGCAATTTCCAAATAGCAGCCACGTCTTGTTTGATTTGCCTTAATATGCTGACTCAGCATTCACCAAATATTGACTATTCAAACCTCCAATCCATGTCTAACCATACAGTGAACCTTTTTATTTTTTTTCGTCTTATTTTGCCTCGTCTCCTTGTGCCTTGTCTACTCTGAATTTGTCTGTGTTGCCAGATATAGTTCTCCTAAATATAAATCTTCCGTCTCTCAAAGCTCATAAAAATGACAAACCTCTAAATGAAGTATTCGACACTTTTGGATAAATTCTTCAAATAATAACAATATCTGAATTTTCTTTTTTAAAATTGCTTGAAGTTGCTCTCGTTCCCTCAAGATTTAATAAGTTGATGTTATTTGATAATTTTCTTCAATGCGGCAACTCAAGATATTATTTGCCAGCTACACGGGCCGCTATTATACTTCAGGGAATGCATACGGCATATATGAAATATTCAATATTGTTTGTACCGCAGGTGCCACATAGAGAATTATAATCTCACAATATTAAAATATTGTCTCTTTATTACTCCATGGTCAATAATGATATTATTACAATCAATTTCAAATTACCATACCCCCATTTCAATTAAATTGAAGCAAATGATATTCAATTTTATTTATGAACTTTAACCATATTCACACAACTCTTCATCCAAAATGATTCCAGCTCATATATTTCTTCACAGTTAATCAAAACAGTATTGCAAGAGAAATACCAAGATATCATTAAATTTCCATGTTCAACTTTGTTTCAAAATGGAAACTTAATAAATTTGCCAAAGCTTATCTGCTAAAAAACCCTTCAGAAATCTCCAGCTGAAACCTCCATCAAACTGATCAATGTTGCACTTTTGTCACTCATGGAAATCTCACAGGCTGGTAGGAGAACCGGCTTTGATACCATTGAAATATCCCCCTATCTCCAGGTTTTCCCAATGGCGGGAATTTAAGCAAACAATTTACATTCAAATTGATTTCTGTTTATACTGAAAATCATATAAAGTTGGACTAAAATAGAGATCTAAAACCTAATTTTTCAGACAAATATGAAATACCTCTATTACTGCAAGTTTGTCTTTAGATGAGGACTTCACAAATTTGCTCAGCTGTGAACTTCGTCGTGAATCCACCACCAAAGATGAATTGGGTTTCCGTGCAATCCACCGAGAAATCCTAAAGGTTTCCGTCCTCAGGTATTCAAAAACTGAAAGCCAAAGCTTCCCAAAATTCTCCAAGAGAAAACAATAACCAAACTTAAAACCAAGTTTGATCAGAATGAGCCTCTCAATGTTTTTTAATAGCACATCCCCGTGACTCTTCATTTTCCCTATGTCTGTTTTTTGATATTACTTTGCCTCTTTATTTTCCCCTTTTAATTTGAAAATTGGGAAATAATAATAAAATGACTTTATTGATTATTCACCAAGCTCCATTAAAGTCATTTTAATACTTTATTAAATAGTTAAATTAAATTGTCATTAGATTTGATGTAATTTGACAACTTAAAACTTAAACATGGACATTACACTATTTGGAAGTAGTTCTTTTGCTTGGGTAGGAGCAAGTTTACTTCCAAAATTAGCCATGACACACAAATAGGTGGACAAGGAGTGTTAATATGTGGATGGAAGGATACTTGAGGAAAGATAACACATGTCAATGGGCAGCATAGAACAAATGGTTGCTACTTCAATGCCATTCATGAAACACACATTGATAGGCTTCCACTTAAGGCATTTGTGTTTTGGTGCACTTACTTTCACTAGTTTAGTGTTCATAGATAGTAAGGTGCCACTCATATGGGGACAGTATTATAGTATTAATGGTATGCTTCATCACATTGGAGCTCCCACGAATGGGAAAGAGGATATTTTGTGGGTGGTAGTTGATATCCAAATTTGTGATGCTTGGAAAGCTTGCAAAGCAGTGAACTTCCAAGTAATGCAGTCAGTTTTGGAGGCATACCAAAGGCTAATGTTTTATAATTTTCCTAAGATGATGAATTAATGGAGTAGTGGATATTATTTATAAAGTACTCATGGCAAAGTTTCCAACTTTTAGTTATTCTCGAGTGGCACAATGGAAACAGGCTAGTGAGTGCTTTTTCCACGTTAAGTAGCTCTTGGGTAAGCTTGAAATTTCAGAGACAAAACAAATAATTGGAGGAGTTGGCGGGAGTTTTTCCACAATCTGGTAAATTGGATCAATGGATACCCCATCTGTTGAATTTTCTAGCAGCGATAGAGATCTTGTTATCTCTGATGCCTGGGTTCTATTCTGTGACGCTCCTTCAATTTTGGTTCTCTGTTGTGCGCCTTGTGCTGCTTTTGTTGTGGTTTGCAACCTTATATTATGAAAGAATTTCATATGTTGTGAAGACTTCTTCATATTTCCCTTATTTATGTTTGTTCATATTATATGAGATATCGTATGCTTCATGGCGGAGACTTCATCGTATTCTCTGGCGGTTTACCTTGCCACGTGGGTCCTATTGGCATCTATGTGGCACTGACGGTGCTATCTATGTTGGGAGTTCCTTATTGAGGTGTCTTATGCAGCGTCGAGAGTTCACATTTTGTGCTGTTATGAATATGAAGCACTGCCATTCCTGTCACGGTAAACACGTTGGTTGTGTTACTCGCGACATTAATTATGAGTGTCGTTTGAGTTTTCCAGTGAATATGAGGAGGTTGTAACATGAAGCATATTGTCATGGGTGATTACTCATTCTAGTCTAGTCACATTTCTTTGGTTGTCTGTATTCTCTCTTCGGCGGCGGAGTTCTTATTAGAACTGTTTTGAGATTGCTTTAATAATTATTATTGCAGAGATTTTGAATATCGTGTATTGAAGTCCTAGCAGACTTATTATGTATTTTCTCTGTGAGTGAACCATATATTACATAGTTATGTTTTGTATGCTTCATGCTATCTTCGTATCTCAATTATTATGTTGGTGTTCGATCAATGTATGATCATTCAACAGATCTTGTTATAATCTTATTCAAATTGAACTCAAGCTTATTGATTGTCTAGCTGTGACGTCAATAAGGGGAGAGATTTTGTATTTGGCATTGAACCTGAATAAAGGCATCATCAATTTTGTGAGCTTGGTTGTTTCCCTCGGAGAGGAGGGTTTTTCCCAGGATAATTTCTGTGTTTATGTTATTTGAGTTTTTGTACTTCATTAATTGCAATCATATATTTCTGGATCATAAATTTTAACACCATCTCCCAAGGATGATTTGGATCCTGGAATTTGTAGAGTTTCAATTCAGAGTTGGTGAGTTGAACTCAACATTGCTTGAGGAAAGCAATTTTGGGAAGGGCAGTCATATCCCATTTTCTGTTAATTTATTTCTGTCGACAAAATGCCCATTCCAATATTCTTCATGGGCTTAGGCCCCGTTTGGTTGGGTAATTGGAATTTGACTCAAAACATTATTATCTCATAATAAGGTTTTGATCTTCCAGTTTTGCATCTTCTGGATATAGTTTGGACCGTTTGGTTGACTCGGAAGATGACTGAGTCAATCCATCTTCTGCGTTTGGTTGCCAATTTCGAAATTGGAATTGGAACTGACAAATTCGGTTGATGACTGCCATTGCTCCTCCGCCTCCAGTATCCAGGCCTTTCTAGAGATTAGAAATAAATCTAAGAGACAAAACAACAAACTGTTTCTAAACCGTTTCTACACCGATTTTGCACTGACTTTGATTACGCTCCATAATTGGCCCTATTTCTGAGTGATTCTGTAATTTCGGGAGTTTTCTAAGTTTTTGCAACAAATTTTTCATGTTTTTTTAACGGATTAAACATGATTCCAATGCAATTTAAATGCAGAAAAATCATTGAAAATTTTGGGTCAACGATTGGTCAATATTTTTTCCGTATTATTAACGATTAATCAAGTATATTCGCCATTTTATTTATAATTGCCAAATCTTTCCCGTCAAAACCTCAATACTCCAGACCCTGTAAATGAAACTTTTGTTTTGGAGTCAAAATTACACTACAAGTTCGATCTGACTCAGATTTCACTCTGCAAAAGATAAATACTGAGCATTAAACCATGTACGTTTAAATCATTTATAGGAAAGCAAAAGGGAAATAACTAATAGAAAATTCTAGTTCATATTTACTGGAAATGAGTTCACAAAAGAATGGCTGAAACAAGCAAACATAAAAGTAAGATATCAATGAGTATCTCACATCAGCAAGTATTTTGCCTTGCTAATTTTAAAAACTTGCAGACACAAAGCTTTATAACCCTATAAATTAGTAGCAATTTCCAGTTCAAATACAAACGAATTCATAACATGACAGTGTAAAGCAAATAGCATGAAACAAAAATAGCAATGGGTATCTAACAAAGATAGCAATGGGTATCTCATACAAGCAAGATTTTTCCCTGACTAATTTTAAAAACATGCAATCGGTATCGATTTAAAGAAGAAACAGGTTATCTTTCAGATTGCAGCAACGTAAAATACCAAAACTGAAGAATGTTTAAGCGTTATCAACCTTACCTACGCATTGAGGCTCAAAAACTTCGAATTAGCCAGAAAAGTAAATAAAATTGAGGCCTAAAAATTAAACTGAGTAATGTTCTTGGACAATTTTAATATCCCAATCTCCAATTCATGCAAAACCCACGGACCTGACGAAATTATAAAATGCGGTTAAAAAAAACATAAAACCAGGTTTTGAAATCGTATGCCACCTATTTGAGTTGAAGTTGGAAACCCTCATTTTAGCCCGAAATTGGAAGATGGAAATTATAGTCAGGTTATTGTTTTAACGCACCAAACGGCGGATTTGAACCCAAAACCTGGTTTTGGGCATCAAAATTCAATTCCACCCCTCAACCAAACGGGGCCTTGGGGAAGATGAAAGGGAATTTTTTAATTTATTATTTCATTATTTTTGACTTGTAAAAGATTTATTTTGTACTTAGGGGCCAAATTAAATATTAGAAGTTAATTTGTGTTCTTTGAATTTCAAAATGGCATTTGAAATTTCTTACAAGGAGATTTGTAACCTCTAAGATCAGGTGGCAGCCTATTATTAGTAAATCCTTTGATAGTTTTTATGATAACTTGCATATGGGGAGTTATTGTCTAATTTTAGCTAGGAATGTTGTAATGGTTATGAAAGGTGAGCATCTTTAGAGGGAAGTTGATGAAAATAATATTATTTTGTTTATTTATTTTTCCAAGTGAAAAGCATTAGTGTTTTGGTGCCCAAAATGTCATCTATTTATTTGTAGCCAATTTTACATTTCAGGCATCCATGTTTTCGTACAAAAACTCTGTCAAAATTTGTATTGAGCACTTGTGCTCAATCCATCAAATCTGAGAATGAAAGCCCTTGGGTTTGTTGGAGATTGGAGGACAAAAACCTTCTAAAATCCTTGAGGGTGATTTCATATAGAAGTTGCATTAGGTTTGGAAAGTTTGGTATTTGTTTTGCAGAAATAATGAAGGTGGATCTAGATTTGCATACTTGTGGCTGTAGTTTATGTTTGTAATAGCATTTTGCTGTGATTTCTACTTGTTAGAGCAGCTTTGTGCAGCCAATGATCCATAGATATTTATTATGTGAGTTTGGTATAGTTTGGATAGGTTGTGTGTATTGAAGGAGTTTGGTCATGTGGGTTTTCTGTAGATTGTAATATTTTATAGTTCGCTTATATATCATTGTATAATAGTATACTCGCTGTATATTTCAATAATATAAGGAGCCCAATTTCCTTGCTGCACACTTGCTGTATTTTCCTACGTTGTTTGGTGCAAAAATTGTCAATGTTGTTTGTATGGTATAAGGCTTAATTTCTAGATTTTATGCTAAGTTGTGAGACTTATTTTCCAGCAAGTTGCTTTTTATTTTGTTGTGTAATTCATTCTTATTGATCAGCTCGTGAATATAGAAAAAGAGTCCAATTGATAAGGAGTAAAATTGCCAATTCTGGGTGTTACCCAAAAAAAATTGAAATTTTTGATCCCCTCTTTCGAAACCAAGTTTTGGTTTAAATCCTGTTCCTGGTTAAACCTGCCCTTGTGTTTTCGTTGAGTCTTTCTTCTTAGTCGGCCCTTTGTTCAATTTCTGTACTAAATCGGAAATCCCTTAAGTTTTTGAACCCAGTATTCATGGTACAAAAGTTCATAGAATCGCCAATTGCCTGACCATTCTATAGGACCAAGTCTTTATTGTTGGTCATGTGCGCCAAAGAAGCCTTATGTTGGCAAGTCAGACAGGTTTTGAACTTTTGTATCCCTTCATTTGCTTGGTTCATAAGTTCTTCGATTCGCCGATCACCCGACTACTATTCAAGTGTATACCCTGTCATCGGTCATATGTATTAGTGGAGTTTTTGAAGTCGGTCAGCCAAAGGATTTCTGAATCCTTGTACTCCTAGCTTGTGTAATCAAAAGTTCAAAGCATCACCAACTGTTTGACTTCATGGAGTTTCTCACTTTTTGAGACAATCTTTTTTGGAGATTTAGGAAGTACAACCTCCTTGATGACAGATTAGATGGCGAAAGCATGTGGAGGTGCTGGCATGATTTTTGAAGATAAATGATATTACTCCTTGCCGCCCAAAATATAATGAGCTGGAGACCTTGTCCATAAATGAAGGTGGCAATATTTCTGAACTCATGCTTTCTTTGGAAGCTAGCTAGAGAAAATGTAAATTGACAAACTGACAACTCTGTTTGAGAAATAGAAATTCAAAAATCCTAATAATTTGCGTTTCAGAAATCCTGAAATTAACATTTGACATGGATTATTTCTTGGTTTAAGTCAGTATGGTGCTTCGTCGTGAAGATTTGTTTCCCTTGGTTCAACCTGATTTGAATTGGGTTCAAAGATTCACAATTGCATAGAGAGAAAAGATTAGTTATGGTGAGTATAGGAGGGTAACTTTCGTTTTGGAGCAAGAGGAAAGACGAGTATAAGTTCACAATCTTTTCCTGTAGAGGGAAATTGTTGTAGCAAGAAACCTTGCAGCTAGGGTGAATTGATTTAGTACATAGTCAATGTTTGTGGTCAGATAGATGTACATATAGCTATTTATGACAATTGGTGTGAGGTAAGGTGGTTCTCCTAGGAGAAGGTGTTACTCCTATCGTTCAGCTTGATCTGGAATTAGTTGAAGATCCACAAGAAGATGTCTTTTCTAGGCTGACAACTTTGGCTTGGAAATGTAAAGGAAGCTTTGCAGAGTATATGAGAGTTATTTTAGTGTTGACATAAGAAGAAGAAAATGCAGAAATGTAGGATGCCCAGCTTTAGATGATGATGGTAGTGGCGAGGAACCCTCTTCCTCAAACTAATTAATGTTGTTTTGCTTCGTAGACCCATGGCTAGTACATGCGTGTAGAATTAGGCATTGGTGGGTCATTTTTGTTTTATTTTAAGTAACTTTTCAGTTTTCCTTTGGAAATGATCGCTTTCAAAAGATCATTGTTTAAAAGCAGTGTAACACCAACGCAGGGGTATGTCGAGACGGGGGGACGCTGGGCTGAGTTTCGGGTACGGGAAAAAAGGGCCTCAATTTTTGGTATGGCGGGGGTACGGCGGGGGGACGGGGGGGAGGGGCAAGGGGTGCTGCATTCTAT
>MU223547.1:2693601-2704638 GCA_018584345.1 Thuja plicata | reverse complement strand
TGAATTCGAAAGCTGAAAGCTTCCTGATATCTCCAAGAGATAAAATATCATATCAAAAACTAAGCATCCTCAATGAGTCTCCAAAACCTCCTCTTATGGCAGCAGCTGTGACTCTTCAGTTTCCCCATTGTGACTCTTCGTATGCCCATTTTGTCTCTTTATAGACTCACTTTAAGTCATTTTAAATAAATGACCGTTGAGTTATAAAGTGAAATAATAAATAAGTGAGGAAATCATCCGGCATTAAAACGGGAGCCCAAACGAGCTCGGATGCCGTTGTGTGATAGCTCGCCGGAAAGCTCTCGGCGAGACGCTCCAAGTCCACTACTGAAAAGCCGAGAATTCTGACCCCTGCTAACTTACTATAAATAGTAAGTTCCCTGGAAACCCGCAGAAACTGCACCGAATGGCCTGGAATTGAAACCACCAAGGCCAATTATCTCCTGGAACACTGTCATGCCACGGTCAGCCCTTCGGATCAAGGTAAATAGGCTAACAACACGGCTCAAAATAATGTACCCCAAAATGGGGACATTACAAACTCACAAAAAGCACATGCAAGTACATGCAACAAACATGCAACCCTCTAAAATCAGAGACTTTTGCTCAAACCAGGAAATCGCACGATGAAAACCCTCAACTAGGCTTGCGATTTTCAGCAAAAATCTTCAAAGACAAACCACAAAATTTTCATAAAATACCTCCAACGATTTTATTATAAAAAATCATAAAACAATTTTTTGGAAAAAAATTCCAGATCAGAAGAAGCTCGAATTCACCAAATTTTATGAAATCCCATCGACTTGCTCTTATACCATGTTATGGTAAATCGAAGTTGTTGTAGTTGTATTAAACAGACGAGATGAAAGCTCCTTATATAGAATTACAAAGATGATGTTTCTAAAAGAAACAATCATGAACTAAAGACAAAAATAGAAACTACCTAATAAACTAAAGACTAACTAAGATGACCATTAAAGAAATGTTATAATATTCTAATAAAAAGGCCGTTATTTTAAATACAGTAACGAAATGTAATCTATATATGTTAGATAGATGGCAAAGAATAGTATCTCTTGTTTTTGGCTAGTTTTTAAAGACTTCATTGTTTTTGAAAGATATTAATGAAAGAAATCTGAATGCAATATCGTGGATCAAAAACTTTGAGTTATGGTTGATGGATTGTTTATTCTGTTTATGTTGAATGCTCTGCCATTTGGATTATCTTTACTTGATATCTGTTGGATGGTTTATGAAAATTATATGCACATTGCTGTGAATATTTTGCCTTTGGACAAATGGAACAGTGTTGGTGTGGGTGCCATAAATCTTATATTTTGGGGTATAATCTTTGTATTCTATTCAATTATAATTCTGTTATGATTTTTCCTTTTAAAGCTTCCTGGTTAAAAGCTCTGCCTTTTTTGCTTTCTGGTTAAAAGCATATGTGGGGTTTATTCTTTGTATATTATTAGAAGGTAGCCGTGCCTTGTAAAAAAACACAGAGAGTAGGTGTAAAATATCATTACACTTGGCTCAACTATTAGTTTCAGTTGTCACCTTTATGGGCGAGAGAATAAAGAGTTAGGTGACAAATCTGTTAACCAACACTGGGTAATTAGTTTTTGAAGAAATTGTTCTTGAGTATACATAAAGATTCCAATTGATGAGTAAATCTACCAGTTTTAGGTACATATTTCGTGAAGAAATTGGGAAAGTAGTTTGAGTCTTTGCAACATGTTTGTAACATTTTTAAATCTGAAATATTTTTGCAATTAGAACTTCCTTAAGTAGATACATAAGAATACCTTATTGTATTGTACACAAGTCATGATTAGCTAGTAGTTCATCTATGCTGTGGCTTGTAAGCAGTACACTCGATAATCTGGTTCTTCATTATACTTGCTAAAAAGTGTTTTGTAAACTGACTCTTTCTATCCTCCATCCAAGAGCGTTAAATTGGCAAGCTACTAAAATATAACCTTTAGTTGATTTTAATGTGCTTTTATTAACTTGTTTTTTGATGTTATCCAAGCATTTTGTTTCTCTTATGCAGGAGATTGATGATTTGAGAGTAATGGCATGTGACTCTCTTGAAGAAAAAGAAATGCGTGATCTAGCAGTTGCAGAACTTCCAGCAATGTTAGAAGAGGAAATAAATCTTCAGTATAAACTGCTTCAATGTTTACTTCCAAAAGATGACGCAGATGCAAGAGATTGCATCCTGGAGGTCAGAGCAGGTAAGACTGATTTCCATCCACGATCAGGTCAAGCACATTTTGTCTACTGAAAGAAACAATTCAAAGACACTCATTGTTGTGTGTATAATGATTTTAGTGTTCATATTGTGCTCGTATTGAACAGGCACAGGAGGGGAGGAAGCATCATTGTTTGCTATGGATTTATTTAAAATGTGTGTATCTGCATATGTAATATGCTATCCATTTTCTATATTCATATTCTAGGTTAACTTATATTTTCAGTATTGGTCCATTCCTCATAGCTATTTTTGAGCGCAAATAATTCAGATGGTAATAAGGTGAAGAGATACAGGTATGAACGATATGCCCAGAAAAGGCAATGGAAGTTTGAAGTTGTGGATGTGACCGAGTCAGATCTTCGAGGATACAAGGTACAGTTGGTATTTGTATTTGAGTTGAATTTTTTGAGGCATGTAATCCAAAACTTAACAAATAGATCTGGGATAGAAAGTGGGATTTTTCTTCAAATGGGACATATGGAAAGCTTAAGTACATATTTAGAATGTATTACAATCATGTTCATTTGGGCAACCGGCTTATCGTCACAGTGATGGCTTCAAAATATTTTGCTTCATTTTCCTCGTACAAAATTCTTTACACCATTTCTAGCTCAATCTTTTCTATTTAACAAACAATAATATCTAAATTTACAATTCACATATATGCATGATCAAGCCCCAGCATGGTTCAAGAAGAAAGATCATACTTATTAAGAACATAAGGTTTTCACAGTCCATGAAACTAAAAGAACAGAGCTTTTCTTACATATTGTAGAAGATTTTTTACACCAACATTTTGGATTAGACTCTGTGGCCCATCATCAAGATCATGCTCATCCTTGTCTGCCCCTATTAATGTTGAGTACTGAATTCTACAATTTGGAACTTAGAAAAGGCTTGTATGTGTTCATTTTACGCACTCATTTTGTTGTTACAGCCCAGTATGAAACTTTTATAGTTTATTGATGATTAAGAACTTGCAGCAACTGCTTTGCAACATTTTCTTTGTATCACTGCAAAGTTGAGACCGCTGTGATTTTCTTGTGTAACTATGACATACCTCTAAGAAAAATTGAAATTGGAATATTCTATATTACAGGAAGCATGTGCAGCAATTTCTGGGGCTGGAGTTTATGGAAAGCTTAAATTTGAAAGTGGAGTGCACCGTGTCCAGGTATGTGTGCATATATGTCTTGCCATTATGTTCAGTGAAGGATTCCTGATCTCACAGACATTGGTTTTGGTGATATCATCAAACTAATTCTATTTGTCATTATTAATTTTGCAGCGTGTTCCAGTGACAGAAAAAGCAGGTCGCATTCACACTAGTGCTGCATCTGTTGCCATTCTCCCTCAGGCTGATGACGTGCGTTTTCTTTAGTGAGACTCCAATATTACTTATGCTATTGCATTGAATGTACTGTATTTCAAATTTCCTGGAACAAATTGCAATGTGAGTGGCCTATCTCAAAACTAAATCTTGATTGAGTGGCTTCTCAAGAATGAAGAAGCTCTTAAAAGAATTTACACCTTTAATGGTTTTTTCAAAGTATAACGTCCCCATTTTTATGCCATCTTGTAAAGCAAGTGTTGTCCAAAACCTTCTACCACTATTCTGAGTTCTTCTGCTGTTGAAAATTTCTGGGCGTTGTACTAGTTGTTTCAGATTAGTTTATGCATTGTAGTGCTGCTATTATGAATCTCTAGTGCTGCAATGATGTTACAGTTGGATTCAAGCAATAATGGTTAGTTTGAGAAAGTTATTTCTTGACTGCTGCTCAGAATTTATATGATAGTACTGCCATTCATTAGACGTATTTCTTGCATTCACACATTACCCTTGCAACTCGAATAAAAATAAGACAAAAAGAAAGGTTCATGTAATCTTGGAACATAAATCAATGTAAACAAGTAATTTTTTAATTCTTAAATTTGCAAACTGTTTGTCTAAATTACTGAGGATAAAAGGAAAAAAACTGGGCAAGATTCCATAAGGATCTTACACAAAGGAATTCAGAACTAATGCTTCCCAGTGATAAATGACATTTTGGCAAAGAACGTATCAGAAGTTTAAACTTTCAGACTTGCACCTGGGTACTTCGGTATTTTTTAATTGATGGAGTACCCAGGGCTCCTCTCACAAATAGAGGCTTGGAAGATAAACTCTATTGTAACAAATATAAATGAAGGATTGTGGTTAAAAAAATGTTGTGCTCTGGTAGGAAAGGCCTCCAGGAAAAATATTTATTTATATTTATTATTTATTAATGATCAAAAGAATGGTAAGTTGGAGTGTAATAAAAGAATTAGTGTATGTTAATGATATGTAGCTTTGGTGAGATTATTCTAATCGATGAAATCAAATGTGTAAGTGGCCTATTGGTCTTGACAATTTGATATCTATCCTTTACAAGTATATTGATCTGGTTATTTGCTTTGATTATAATAATCATAATTAATTGAGCATGATTATAAATGGTTATATTTAATATATATTTATATATACTATTAAATATATATACATGATCATGTATATATATTTAATAATATATATTTATATATACAATTAATATATTCATGATTTTAAATAATATAAATCATGCTAATATCGATAATGATTATCGATGTTGATTATATATATACCACAACAGACTACCGATCACAATTACTAATAATCGCTGAGTATTATCAATGTAAAACGACATTGTGAAGAGGCCGAACTCATGCGATATGAGAACATGTCTCACGTAGAGACATGTGTCTACGTGGAACATGTTCCACGAAGAGGCATGCCTTTACGGGAGACATGTCTCCCCAATACTTATACATATGAAGTGATCGGGGATGCTTGTAATGTACAGAAAAATATTAAGTGTAGAGCAAGTATCATTGACAACATACAGATTGATATTAATATTAGATCGATAATATACAGTTCGATATTATATCAGATCAATAGTATAATTAGATCAACATTAATATGAGATTGATAATAAATAAAGATATTGATATTAGATATAATATATAAAGAGTTCGATATTAATATCAGAATATCAATTCGATATTAATATCAAAATATCAATACAAGAAGATTGATATTAATTTAGAAATTATTTCAACATCAGACTTTGAGATTAGAAGATATCGATATTAAATATATATTGATATATATATCTCATCAACAATATTATCATAGAGTGAATTGATTGAAGAACTATATCATTGTTAAAATTAAAAAATACCTATTACTTGAATATGATCAAAACTTTAACGTGGTATCAAAGCCAGTCTAAGGAAGATCCTATCAGATTTGAATAAAAGGCTATCTAAACTATCATTTGATTTTTAGAAATACATATTCTTTCTTCAAATGGCAAATGGTGTTAGATTCGAAAAGGAAAGGAAAGGTCCTTTTATAGTCCACTATACCAGCCATATGTTTTTGGGTCTACATATGGTAACAACAATATGAGACTACCCCGTACTCCTTGCGGGAGGCATCCATTATGCTACAAACGAGGTGTACATACCCTACCTCCAGTGGGATTTGAACTTGTGACCTCTCTTTCAAGAGTACAAGTTCTCCACCACTAGGCCAACTCAGGGATCGTCTTGAAGGAGCTTTAAACTGTTTCATGGAAATTCAGAATTATGCTCACCTTAAGAGAGCATGAATTAGAAGCACTTGTAGAACAGGAAATGGATGTACTAAATGAAGATAGTGAGAAACACCAGTGGATAAAGAACAACAACAAGGCCATGAAGCTATTAGTGGATGCAGTTAAAGCTCATATAGTTCGATTTATTTCCAATTTGGATACAACATGCAAATTGTTTCAACTTTAGAAAACATGTATGAGATAAACAACACGAGTAGGGCTCTATCACTTAAGCAAAAGCTTCATCATGTGAAGATGAATAAATGAGAATAAATTACATCATACTTTATGAGGATCACAAATTAAGGACTAACTTTCCACCATTGGTCATCTAATCGATAGCAAGGAGTTAACAATGTTGGCTCTAAATGGACTCCCAACATCATGGGAAGCATTTATTCAAGGAAAAAGTGCTTGTTCAAAACTCCTCAAGTTTGATCAATTAAAGACGGATAGTATTCAAGAAGAATCTAGACTAATCACAAGGGGGATTGGTCAAAATTCCACAAATGTAGACATCCATGTACTAAACTCTCATTCTCACAAGAAGGGTAAGAAGAGGAACTCCAAAAGAAAGGACATCGATGCAAATGGTAAATGCTCATATAAGAAAAGAAGGGACATGTCTAAGGTGCAGTGTTTCAGATGTGACAAGTATGGACACTATGCTATGAAGTGTCCGGATAGGCCAAAACCACATGCCTCTATTGCTGAAGTTGGTAACGCAAGCTTGGAAAATAATTATGAGAAACTTGTATTTTATTCAGCCTTATCAAGTCAAGTATCAACCAGCCTTAATACCTGGGTGATTGATAGTGGGGCATCACGTCACATTACAGGATGCAGAGAACATCTAGATAGTTTAGTGGAAAAATCAGACGAGGAAGTGACTATTGGGGACGACTCAAACTATCTTGTGAAAGGAATTGGAACATGCACCATAAATCTAAAATTAGGTATCTCTGCAACTTATAGGTGTATTATTTGTACCAGGAATCAAAAGAAACCTAGTTTCCATTTCAACACTTGAAGACAAAGGATATAGAATCACCTTTATGGAGGGTAAAGTCCTGGCATGGCCCAAGAACTCAAACATCAAGAAGGCTCACACTATAGGAGTGAGAAATGGATGCCTATATAAACTTTGTATTCCTCAAGCCCTAATACATGAGTCAACAAATACATGTGAGATTTAGCACAAAAGATTAGGGCATCTCCATTTTCATGCTCTACCCTCAATAGAGAATATGGTGATAGGCATACCTAAGCTTAAACAAGAACATGAAGGAACATGCAAAGGGTGTGCTTTGGGAAAGAATACTAAAGACACTTTTCACAATACTGATAGTAAAAAAATGTGCTAGAACTTATTCATTCTGATTTATGTGGACCCATGACTGTAACCTCTTTAGGGGGATTCTTGTACATTTTAATTTATGTGGACCCATGATTTTAACCTCTTTAGGGGGATTCTTGTATTATGCTATCTTTGTAGATGATCACTCTAGGAAAACATGGATATATTTTTTTAAAATGTAAAGGGTCCGAAGAAATCCATAATAGATTTAAGGAATTCAAAGCTCTAGTAGAAAATATGTCTGGGAAAAGAATCAAAACCCTAAGGACAGATAATGGGGGGAATATATTTCAGAAAACTTTAAAACATTTTGTATTAATGCTAGGATTAAGAGGGATTTTACAGCTCCTTATAACCCTCAACAAAATGGGGTTGCTCAAAGGAAGAATAAGACTATTGTTGAAGTTGCTAAAGCTATGATGTATGATCAAAACCTAGAAACTTCTTTTTGGGCTGAAGCGTCTAGGACTATTGTCTACATCCAAAATAGTTGTCCTCACTCCTTTCTAGATAACAAAACCCCTGAAGAAGCATTCACTGGGATTAAACCTGACATAAGTCACTTGAGAATCTTTGGCTGTCCAGTTTACATTCATGTACCTAAAGAAAAGAGATTTAAGTTAGAACCCTCAGGCAGAAAGGGAATCTTTGTAGGCTACAGTGAAACATCTAAAGTCTATAGGATCTACATACCTGGACAAAGATTAATTGAACTTAGCAGGGATGTTATCTTTGAGGAAGATGTTGCTTTCAAAAAATCCCAAAGCATTCATGAGACAGAAGATCAAGAGCCTCCTCAAAATATGGAAGAGGATCATGCTCCTGAGATTCCGAGGGAGACTCATGAAATAATGGAAAATGAAGATCAAAGTTGTTAATGTTTGTAGCTTTAGTCATATGATCATTAGAATACATATAATATATGTTGATTAATAATAATATAATATTTATGTTATATTATTATTAATCATATGAAATTTAATATTCAATATTAAATTATTATATTATTCTTAATTAATAATTGATTGATGAAACATTATAAGATTGATTAAATTATACTTAATGGGAAGAGGCATGCCTTTCTTATAAATAATAATGAATAGACATGTCCCATGAAGGGACATGTCTCTCCTAGCCTCATTCCCAATATAAATGAAAGAGAGATTGTTGCATTTGGAAAACACATACAACATAGAGTGCTATTACATTTGCAGCTATCCTAAAACTTAACATGGTATTAGAGCCATACTGCAGATGTAAGAGAGTAGTTTGTTGATGGTCAATGTGTGACTGTCTCAGAAAATACAGTCTCAGTATAGGGACCATATCTCACAAATCCACAGTTGGATTTTTCTGAATTTTGGATATGTTGGTGAAAAACAAATTTTGAAGAATCTCACCGGAACAATTGGAGAGAAAGTGTGGGGTTCAAAAGTTATGACGGACTGCGTACGGGTCTATGTGAAATTCCTGAAAGCGGCTTTCATTAAAGAGATATGTTAATTTGTTATGATCGTGGTCAAGCATTAACAAAGAAGAATATATTTAAGGAAGTGTCTCTTTCTAGAAAGAAAGAATTAATTATAGAGTGTCACCTCTCTTGGAGCAATCAATACTTTTCACAAGAAGACATGAGTATTGTTCAACGATATAAGAGTTGGAGTTGTACACTGTGGGGCGAATAATAACCAATGTTACATTCCCATTTGAACCATCCTTAGTGGAGAGTGAGAAAATTGAGACCATGCACTCTAGGCTCTCTCTGCATGAAGGTCATCGACATGGCTAGCACGAACAACATTATGATCTCCTGCAGCGTGTCCGCCGCAAACAACTTCAAATTTTGATGAGAGTTCATATTTCCTATATAGGCTCACCTTACAAAAGGAAATATTTGAAACTTAAGATGAGTATTCCATGTTTTATTAATGCACATGAATTATTGAGCTTGAAATTTATGCTATAATATTGGCTAGTAAAATCTTGTATGCTTCTTTCTTTGGTATTTCTGAATGAGATAGTTTAGTTTATAAGCTATTTGTAATCTCTCTCTGACATACCTTTAGGATAGAAGCATAAGAAATTGTTTTCAGAGGGAGTTTGACTCTTCAGAGGTAACTTTGGACAAGGAGCTAAGAAGATGGATATCAGACTCAAAGGAGTCTAACAGTTCATCTTAAGCAATCTTGGATGATCAACGGATTGATATTTTCTCAATGAGTTCTTCTCTGTGAGAGAAGTTCAAGGTGAAATCCCTTGTTTTCACCCTTTGCGCTGAGGCATGATGGATGTCATGTGTGTGACTCCATATTTTTAATGGGCCCGCCCCCTGTGTACATCACGAGGAAGTGACGACTTCCAAATGATTATCAGTTGTATTTGTAAGAGTTATTGAAAGGTGATGATCTTACAATAACTTGACCTTCTATTGTGATAGACATCGTGTGATGGCTGAAACAGATCACAATAGATGATTTCCTGCATGGTGGATTTAGTTCCTTAAACAGACCATTGACCTTCTATTGTGATAGACATCTTGTGATGGTTGAAACAGATCATAATAGATTGAACTTGTGGATAGAATCGCCGATTGAGGCAATCCACATTAAAGCTCGTGAGTTTGTGGATAGAATCACCGATGGAGGCAATCCACTCTAAAGCTCGTGAGTTTGTGGATAGAATCGCCGATGGAGGCAATCCACACGAGAGCTTGTGTCATGTCCCTGTTCAAATAGAATTTTAATAAGAATTAAATGATAAAATATTAGTAATTAAATAATGATAATAAAATTAATAATAATACTCAATAAATGATAATAATCAAAATATAAATTGATTGATTATTAATATAATAATATAATTATATATATCATTAATATAATGGTATGATGTATAACAATATAATATATAATTAAAATAATAATATAAAATATTATAAATACATATACAAATATATTTTTATACAATCTATCCGAGTATTGTAATATTGTTTATTCCTTCTTAACCATAATTAATTATGTTAAGAATAATTAATCAATTAATGATTGATCATTATAATTAATCAATATAATTAATTGATGTTATTATTAATCAATGTAACATCAATATTATTAATCAATATATATACATAATACTATTATTAGAAGTAACAATAATTAATCAATAGAATAACCAATACTATTAGTAGTAGCAATAGTATTAATTAAATATCAATGTCAATAAATATTAATAATAGACATAAATAACAAATTAATAATAATAAAATTATAATTAATATAAAATAAATAATAATAATATTATTAGCAAATCATATTAAGAAAAAGAATAAAATAAATTAGACCTAATGTTGCACCATTTTAAATGGGGAGTCACGTCCGTGAAGAAAAAAAAGATATATAATAAGATGGGCATTATATGCCATAACCACCGAAAAAATAAGGAAACAATAATATAAGAGAAAACATGGAGAATACGGTAAAAGGAGAAAAATAATTAAATAGGAGGAGAAAATTAAGGAGAGGAAATAGGAAGTTATCCACCGAAAACAAGGAGAGGAAATAGGAAGTACAAATATATTTAACGGGTCATAATTGATTTTCCTTACATAAAAGGTATGTGAGTAATCCTCTTTTGAATATATTTCTAAGACTTTATAAGACATGAATTAAACTTGGACTATTTTAATATATAGTGAATATGAAATATAATTGTATTATTAGGAATTTATAAATTCATATTATGAAATATGAAAATAGTAATTA
>MU223547.1:2666228-2685160 GCA_018584345.1 Thuja plicata | reverse complement strand
AATCACTAAGGCTGGTGGAGGGCAGAGGGGGAGAGCTGGGCAGCCATGACTGTCCCAGTTCAGTAGTATGATCAATTTCCTCGAAATCTCCAACCTCCTCAATTCCGGACTCTACCAATTTGCCATCAATATTCCCAAGCCAATTTCAAATTTAGGGGGTCCCCAAGAATTGGGGCGATGTGTGAAGGACTTCACAATAGGAAGCAACAACAGACTTGGAATTTGCAAATCCCACTCTATACAGGCAGATAATTGGGTCCTTGATGTATATTGTCAACACTAGACCAGACATTTATTATGCAGTAAATGTACTTAGTCAATTTATGTGTGAGCCAAAGTAGATACATTTGGTTGCAACAAAACACATTTTGAGATACCTGCGTGGCACTATTGGATATGGTCTTAAATACATTAATGTAGACCTAGATCTACATGGATACACTGATTCAGATTGGGCTGGAAGTGTGGTTGATAGGAAGAGCACATCAGGATGTTACTTCAGTTTAGGATCAGCTATGATCTCCTGGATCAGTAGGAAACAATCCTCAGTTGCACAGAGTTCCACAGAAGCTTAGTACATTGAAGCCTCCATGGGAGCTAGAGAAGCATTATGGTTTAGGAAACTTCTTGTAGGATTGTTTGGTCAACCCTTGGATCCTACTATCATCCATTGTGATAACCGGAGTTGTATAAAGCTTTCAGTGAATCCAGTGTTTTATGACAGATCAAAGCATATAGAGATTCCTTATCACTTTGTTAAAGACATGGTAGAAAGGAATGTGATTCAGTTGAAATATGTGAGTACAAGTGAACATACAACAACCATTCTCACCAAGCCTCTCTCCAAGACAAAGGTTGAACACTTTCGGGCTAAACTTGGTATGGTTGAAAATGTAACTTAATTTGAGATTGACTCTCAATTATTTAATTTATTGTACTAATATTTCTAAAGATGTTTAATGTGTAAACTCTTTTTATTGTCATGTGTGTGACTCCATGACTGCATGCCCCCCTGTGAACATCTTTGAAAGGTGACGACTTTTCAATGATGAACACTTGCATTAGGTTAATATTGTAAGGTGACGACTTTACAATAATTGACTCCATTATCATGATGGATATCATGAGACTTGATATCTGTGGACATGTCATGATAGTTAATATCTCTTAAGACATTATGGTGGATATCATGAGACTTAGTATAAATGGATAAACCATAATGATATTACTGAGATATTCATGGTGGATATTATGTGACTTAATATCCGTGGAAATGCCATGATCTTATATCCTTATGGTAGGTATCATGTGATGTGATGCTAGTGCACATACCATAGTTATGGATATATGAGTCATGGTAAATATCATGTGACTTGATATTCGTGGACATGCCACCACTCCAGATATCACGCCGAGGTGATATCTTTCTTCTACACAATAAATGGATCTATTGTGTTTCTGGGATAGAATTAATCCTCCCTAGCTAAGAGGGAGTGTTAATGATATGTAGCTTCGGTCAGATTATTCTAATCGATGAAATCAAATGCATAAGTAGCCTATTGGCCTTGAGCATTTGATATCTATCCTTTACAAGTATATTGATCTGGTTATTTGCTTTGATTATAATAATCATAATTAATTGAGCATGATTATAAATGATTATATTTAATATATATTTATATATACTATTAAATATATATACATGATCATGTATATATATTTAATAATATACATTTATATATACTATTAGTATATTCATGATAATGTTTAAATAATATAAATCATGCTAATATCGATAATGATTATCGATGTTGATTATATATATACCACAACAAACTACCGATCACAATTACTAATAATCGCTGAGTATTATCAATGTAAAACAACATTGTTAAGAAGCCGAACTCATGTGATATGAGAACATGTCTCACATAGAGACATGTCTCTATGTGGAACATGTTCTACGTAGAGGCATGCCTCTATGGGAGACATGTCTCCCCAATACTTATACATATGAAGTGATCGGGGATGCTTGTACTGTATAGAAAAATATTAAGAGCAGAGCAAGTATCGTCGACAGCATACAGATCGATATGAATATTAGATCGATAATATACAGTTCGATATTATATCAAATCGATAGTATAATTAGATCAATATTAATATTAGATTGGTAATAAATAAAGATATTGGTTTCAGATATAATATATAGAGTTCGATATTAATATCAGAATATCAATTCGATATTAATTTCAGAATATCAATACAAGAATATCGATATTAATTTAGAGATTATTTCAATATCAGACTTTGAGATTAGAAGATATTGATATTAAATATGTATTGATATATATATCATCAACAATATTATGATAGAGTGAATTGATTGAAGAACTATATCATTGTTAAAATTAAAAAATACCTATCACTTGAATGTGATCAAAACTTTAACAGTGTAAAGCATCAGAACTGACAATTGGAATTCCAAACTGTAGTGACTTCAATGTTTAAAAGTTTTTGAAGGAAATGTCTACTTGAAATTCAACACTTTTTGCCTTGTACTCATCATGGAGAGCATCCAAGTCAAGCTATTGTTGGTCGTCCAAAACTTCTTGTGTCATGGCTTCTACATGCAAGAACATAACTCGTGGCAGTCCAATACCCTTGAGTGATTTCATTGGCATGTTCTGGATCATTGCTGAAGATGAACATTCTTGCTGTGCACCATAAATGAGAAGCATAGTGGCATGGTTTGTTTCCTTGGTTCCCTTACCCTACATACTCTGGATTAAGATTTTGATGAGCTGTTACTGTCTATCATTAGAAGATTTTATCACATAGAAAAATTCGTGTTCTTTGTCCTTGTGTGACATATTCTACTTTTTTCTGTCTGCTGCTACCTTGTTCCCTTTTCAATTTTTAACATGTAGTATAGATGCCTGATTGTTTTGTTTTTCTTTTGAAGAATTTTATAAGGAATTCTATCTGTGTTTTACACAGGGTAGCAATATCACAGATCTGATACAACTGTAATAACCTATAGTGAATGTGTATAAAACAAACCTAGAACTTAGATGTACTCAAGCAATTATATAACAAACCGAAAAACACTACAGTAGTAGATATTTCTGTATTTTTTATTTATTCAAAGACATATATGCAACTTGAAATTTCCCTGTCTGATACTACTAAGTTACTAACAAATCTGAATATGCCGATCTGATCAATATGTCTGAATCATGACCAGCTCCTTGAGGATCCTAATGAAGTTCTGTGGCTAAGCAAATTCATGTTTTGATAATATTGATGTTGATCTGCATGTTCCTGCTGAAGTCTGCAATACAAATTGCCTTGAGGGTTTACATCCTTAAGATGCTGATTAATTCACCTGAGGTATTCATCTGAAATGTCAAGCTGCTGCAGCAGTGTCACTTTCCTGTGAACAGAACATAGTTTTTTGGTTTTAATTTTCAAAAGATGTTTTCCCTAGCCTTTGCTGTAGTTTTAACTTCCTGTGATCCTGTATCAGTGGCAAATAACTGGTTTGTGCACTTCTAAATCAGTGGTATTAACTGGTAGAAACTGAGTCTCAGCAGCTGGTCGGCTGGAAGACACAGAAAGTTAACTAGTAGAAACTGCAAGATTCAACAACTGCTTGTTGGTAAGACAAAGACTCGTATACCTAATTGCAAAATGCAATAAACTTTTGATGAAACTGAAAGTAACTACAAACTGAAAGTAACAATAAACATACTGAACTGCCCCTGTTATGTTGCCCATCCACTTCCCAGCTAACTGATTAAAATGGGGATACTAGATTTTTGCAGTTGAGGCTCTGGGCAGCTTATGAAGGTCATAGAAAAAGTCCCCTTTAAAAGACTACATGCTGGAATAGCAATATGGGCATAAATTCTGAAAAATCTTTGTTAATTTTGAGCTAGGCTTAAAAGCTATCTTTGTTTTGAAACCATCTTCAAAATTTTCAGTTGCATTAATTTTAGTGGTATCCACTTAAATTGGCCTAATCATGAAGGCATGTCTTCCATAATGGAGTTGCATGTTTGAATCTGACATGGGGTTGGTTTGCAGTTGCACCTATCAAAATGATGTAAATGGAAAAATGGAAAAAGCAATCCCCTTGTGGAAAGCTTGTACTAGGAGGCACGTTAGGGTGAGCTGCTGAAGGGCAGGGGAGGCAGTGGTCGAATCTCATACACCAAATTGATGTCTCAGTTGATTTTGACTTAAAAAACTATGTTTACTTTTATCATTACCTTAAGGCCTTCAGAAATTATGCGACCAACGTACCTGACTTTGAAATACATCATATTTTATTTTCTAATCTTGATATTACCTGATCAACATACTTGAGATATTTCTTTTATGTTCTGCATATTGTTTTCTTTGCCTCTTCATTTCTTTTTAATCTCTCTGTCTATTTGTTATCAACATGAGTATGCAATTTTATTCTGACTAGCTGATTTTATTTAACAATTACGTGACATTAATTTGTTAAAGTGACCCTGCTAAATCATGTACTGATTTTCTGATGCAGGAGCATCCTTGGTTCTTTGGCAATCTTGCATCAACCAAAAATATTTGTGTTTCAGTTTCTTTTTTGTTCAGTTCAGTTCGCAGTTTCAGCATTCCGTCTGCTGCTCATCCTCTGTTGCTCATTTTCTCTTGCGGACCTAGATTTGGCCCGTAGACATTCTTATTCCTTGCCCTTGATTCACGAGACGTTCGGATCTGTTTTTGACAAGTTATCGCTCTCTAATTTCGAGACAGTTTTCCTGTTCGGAGCACGTTATAGTGTGGACCTACTAGTTGATGGAAATTCTTGTGTACCTCATCTGTGACTTATGGACCCTAATGGTGCATCATCCAATGACCTTCCCTTGGGTGTGCACCTATTTTTGTGCTTTCTCCAAATGTATCTCTTTGATGAGGGCCGACTTGGTTGTTCTACACGTTTCATCCTTCTCTTCTGTGATTGTTTCCATCTTGGGCCAACACAAAACTATTTCAAGCTATGATTCATGTATAAAGCAATGTAATAGATCATTTAGACACAATAGGAAATATATGATAGATCATCCCAAGTTGCGCAGATGGAGTTTTGCTCGAATTCTTGCTTGAGCCTAGATGATTCTTTTTGAGCATGTATGAGTATCAGGCTTGGGAGCCGATTCTGTAAGACCGCATGTTGCTGGCCAACTTGTACTGAAATTCTTTGATCTAATAGAAGTCTAATTCTCCATTTGCTGAACCGAGAAATGAAGGTCAACTAGAATTAGATGAGGGGGATGAGAGATTCTTGAGAGCCCTAACTAGTGTCAGTAGAAGACTACATTTTAATCCACTAAACAACAATGGTAAGCTAGATTCAGATGAATTGATTGATTGGATATCGGAAATGGAAAAATATTTTGACTTTGAAGGCACCAAGGAAGAAAAGAAGATGAAATATGCTTGCACAAAATTGAAAGGACATGCATCGCTATGGTGGGAACACTTGCAGATGGATAGACAATGAAGAGGCAAAGAAAACATCAAATCTTAGGATCGGATGGTGAATAAGTTGAAAGCAAAATTCTTACTTGCCGATTATCAGGTGAATCTGTTTTGCAAATTGTAAAACTTGAGACAAAAGGAATCTAGTGTGAGAGAATACACTGAATTCTACAAGATGAATATCAGATTTGGACATACTGAAGATGAGGTCGAACAAGTAGCTAGGTGCTTGAATGGTTTGAGGATGTCTATATAGGATGAGATTAGTTTAATCAAGTCACAGAGTGTGGAGGAAGCATACCAATGTGCCCTTAAGGCTGAAGAAAAGTTGAACAAAATGCATGAGCAAAGACAAAGAGGAAGAGGAGGAATATTTCAAAGAGGCAGAACCTTCACTAGAGGGGGAAGACCTCTTGTAGAACAGAGTAAAAGCATATCAGAGGTAGAGATGACAATTCACACTGAAAGGATAATAGGAACTTTTACCAAAGTAGTGGACAGAGCAATTAGAAGAGATGATAAGAAGATTTATAGAGGAACTTGCCTCAAATATGGAGGACACCGTGCTTTTGAATGTAAACAAGAAAATTCAGGAAAGAGAATAACTTTTGCTGAAGAAGAATCTATTGTACTCCCTAACAAACCTGAAGATGGAGAAGCTTTGATGATAAGGAGAGCTCTATGTCACAATGAGTCGGATCATTAACCATTCCGAAGGAAGAATTTGTTCCGAACTAGATGTAAAGTTGAAGGTAAATGTTGCAAAGTTATAATTGACAGTGGTAGTTCAGATAACCTGGTCTCAGAGGAGATGCTGAAAAATCTGAAGTTGTAGAGATCAAAACACCCTAAGCCCTATCAGATAGCATGGATACGGGATGATCACAAAGTATTGGTAAGTGAGCAATGTTTGGTAAAATTAAAGGTTGGATCTTATGATGATGAAGTTTTGTGTGATATTATGCCTATGGATGTATGCCATATCTTGTTGGGTAGACCTTGGTAGTATGATAGACAAGCAATACATGATGGGAGAAATAATATACACTATTATAGCAAATGGGATGAGACAAACCTTGTTACCTTTGGAAGAGCCCCTTAGGAGTCAAGTTTGTACCATAGTTGAAAAACTCGGACTCGACAATAACTCGACCGACCCAAAATTTTTGAAAAACTCGAATTGCCAAAAACTCGGCAATAAATTGACAATAAATCGGCACTTCTATCGAACATTTGAAAATATATAATTTCTTAAATATTCTTAAAAACATACACATACACCAAATTATATATACATTATAATTTATAATATTACAATATAATAATAATATTTAATTTATAATTTATAATATAGTATTATAATTTTATTATGTATAATTTATAATTCAAAATAAATTATATATTATAATAGTATTATATATTATAATATTGTAATTTATATTATATAGTTCAAACGTTTAATAGCTTGCTTTGGCATGATTCTATATTTTTTATTGACTTCAAACCATTAGTGTCGTTTGAGTTCCAAACTGTCGTCTGACTTCCAATGGTAGATGACTTCCTTCTCAGCCGTCGCACCTTTCCTTCCCAGCCGTCTGAACATTCCTTAGCCGTCGTAGGAAATATATTGCACAATGCCAAATGAAAAAACCCTAATCGATGTTGGGAACTTTATTGTTTTTAAAGTTGACTTTCATCAACGATTTTTTGACAAAAATATCATCGGAAACCACAATTTTATCTTCCAAATACCGCCGTGATTTTTCCAATGTATCGTTCACAAGTTATTCAATGATTATATCGTTTCATATATTGACCTGCGATATATCGCGATATCTGCTATAAATCGTAGCTATTTTCAACTATGGTTTGTACAACTGCTAGAATCTGCTTTGTTGACGGAAGGAAATTCTTGGATGGGATGAGACATGAGAATGTGTGTTTTGCCCTAGTCACTAAATAGACTGAAGATCTGAAGCTTGAAGAAGAACCACTGGAGGAGGTAAAGAATTTGCTAACAAAATACGAGGACATAATCTCAGATAATGTACTTGATGGATTGTCACTTGTAAGGAGTATCAGTCATTGTATGGACTTGATTCCTAGAGCTAATTTGCCTAATAAAGCACCACACCGAATGACACCAACAGAGAATGAGGAGCTAAATAGACAAGTGCAAGAATTGTTGAGGAAAGGTTTGATCAGAGAGAGTTTAAGTCCTTGTATAGTACCTGCAGTATTAACACCTAAGAACGATGGACAACGGAGGATCTGTACTGATTCTAGAGCAATAAACAAGATCATAGTGAAGTACAGGTTTCCCTTGCCTCGAATGGATGACATAATGGATTGTTTGAGTGGAACCAGATATTTCACAAAGATAGGTTTGAAGAGTGGATATCATCAGATTAGAATTAGAGAAGGAGATGAGTGAAGGACTGCATTCAAGACAAATGAAGGACTGTATGAGTGGTTGGTAATGCCCTTTGGACTGACTAATGCACTGAGTGCTTTCATGAGATTGATGAATGACGTATTGAAGAAATTCTTGGATAAGTTTGTTATTGTGTATTTGGATGACATTTTGATTTTCAGTAAGACAAAAGAGCATTTGTTGCATTTGAGACAAGTCTTGTAGAGGTTGAGGGAAGAAAAGTTGCTGATCAACATTAAGAAGTGTAGTTTCATGAAGGAAGAATTGGTATACTTGGGATTTGTGATATCTGCAGAAGGATTGAAGATCTATCCTGAGAAGGTAAGAGCAATTGTTGAATGGCCTACACCAGAAAGCATTGGAGAGGTAAGATCGTTTCATGGATTGGCTAGTTTCTACCGAAAGTTCATTAGAAATTTTAGTTCAGTTTGTGTTCCTATGACTGAGACAATGAGACGAGATCGAAAGGATTTTAGATGGACATGTGGAGCAAACAAGAGTTTTGAGTTGTTGAAACAAAAAGCAACTGGGCAGCCTATGTTACCCTTACCAGATTTCAGTAAAGTATTTCAAGTTGGCTATGGTGCAAGTGGGAATGCAATTGGAGCAGTGTTGAGTCAAGAAGGAAGAGCAATAGCTTATTTCAGTGAGAAGTTGAATGATGCAAGGAAAAGGTATTCAATGTATGATCAAGAATTCTATGCCATAATTCAAGCCTTGAAGAAGTGGGGACATTTATTGTTGCCTAAGGAGTTTGTGTTGTATACCGATCATCAAGCTTTGCAGTATTTGAACAGTCAAGGTAAGTTGAATCAGAGGCACATGAGATGGGTAGAGTTCTTGCAGAGTTATACCTTTGTTTGAAGCATAGGAGTGGGAAGTCGAATAAGGTTGCTGATGCTTTTTGTAGAAGAAATTTGCTGACAGAGATGAGAGTTGAAGTGTTAGGATTTGATGAATTGAAGACTTTGTATGAGGAATACACTGACTTTGCCGAACCTTGGAAAGCTTGCAAAGAGTCTGTTGAGGTAGACAAAAGTAAGTGGCTAGATTATTTCATTCAAGATGGGATGTTGTTCGGAGGAACTCAATTGTGCATACCTAGGAGCTGTATGAGAGGGCATCTAATAAAAGAAAAGTATAGTGGAGGATTAGCAGGACACTTTGGCATTGCAAAGACAGTGGCTTTGGTAAGTGAGAATTACTTTTGGCCTCAAATTCATAAGGATGTTAGGAGATTTGTTCAGAGTTGTAGAGTTTGTCAACTTGCAAAAGGGAGCAGTTAGAATGTTGGATTGTATAAGCCTTCAACAATACCAGAGAGACCTTGGGAAGGTATAAGCATGGACTTCATACTAGGATTGCCTAAGACACAAAGAGGTAATATATATTTGTGATAGTAGATAGATTCTCAAAGATGACACATTTCATACCTTGTAAGAAGACAACAGATGCAGTGCATATACCAGATTTATTTTTCAAGGAAGTTGTGAGATTACATGGGTTGCCTAGAAGTATTGTTTCAGAGAGATACTAAGTTTGCTGGATATTTTTGGAAGACACTTTGGAAGACGATGAAGACAGATTTGAAGTTTAGTTCCACTTTTCACGCACGGACTGATGGACAGACAAAAGTTGTGAATAGGAGTTTGGGAAATTTGTTGAGATGTTTGGTTGGAGAGAGATGAAGGCAAAAAAGGTGATCTGCTGATCACAAGACAAGCAAATATGCAATAGCCCAAATTGCCTTGAAGAAATGAGAGGTAGGGCATCCATTATATAGAAAACCAAAAGGGAGGTGTCATTATGGTATTCAACCATATTCACCAATATTACAACAACAATAATAAAGAGCTACGACTATCAACAATAAAATTAAATATATACAACCATATACTTAATATGTGACAACAAAGTCAAGAAAGGCACCCCGAGGGACAACAAAGTCAAGAATGACTGCAAGGTCAAGAAAGGCAGCTCGAAATGTCAAAAAAGGCTGTTCCAATGGGCATTAGTGTTGTCATTCTCCCCCATAATGACCATTGGGAAGAACATGAAGTAGATCTCTGAGCTTCTGGAACCTTTCACGAGCTAGAGCCTTTGTGAAGATATCTGCTATCTGATATTTTGTACTACAGTACATGATTTCGATCAACCCTTGTTGAACCAATTCCCTAAAATAGTGTTGTTGTTTCTCAATATGTTTGGTTCTACTATGAAATATTGGATTCTTTGTCATTTCTATAGCGCTCTTGTTGTCGCAATACAAGGTAGGTTCATTTTGAATTTGGTGTAAGTCTTCTAGTACTCTTCTCAACCATACAGTTTGACAAGCTACTGATGTTGCAGCTTTGTATTCTGCCTCTGTTGTAGAAAGTGATGCTATTGGTTGTTTCTTGGACTTCCAAGCGAATACTACAAAACCAAGGCCAAAAGTGTAACCAGAAGTAGACTTCCTATCATCTGTAGAACCTGCCCAATCTAAATCTATATAGCCAACCAATCTACTATCCTCTGAATGCTGAAATTTGAGACCATAACTCAATGTCCCTTTAACATATCTGAGAATCTTGTTAGCTGCATTCCAATGTGTTTCCTTTTGCTCTGTCATGAACCTAGAGACCAAACTCACTGCATATGTGATATCTGGACAGGTAATAGTTAAGTAGATCAAACTTCCAATCAATTGTCTATATAAAGTGGGGTTCACTAGATCTGACACATCTAAAGTAGACAATTTAAGTCCAACTTCAATGGGTGTTGCAACCGGTTTGCAACTCTACATCTGAAATTTTTGTAGGATATCTGAAGCATATTTTTTCTGAGACATAAATATTTCATTTTTGTTTTGCCATACTTCTATACCAAGAAAGTAGTCCATTTGTCCCAAATATGTCATTTCAAACTCAGTAATCATGGCTGTGCTAAACTCTGTAAATAAATCTAAATTATTCCCTATGTAGATAAGATCATCAACATAGAGAACTAGGATAAAGATATCCGTAGCCGAGCTTCTGATATAAAGATTTGGATCTGATTGACTTCTTGAAAAACCTTTTTGCTGTAGGTATGAGTCTATCATTGAATACCATGCTCTTGGTACTTGTTTGAGACCATACAAGTCCTTCTTTAATTTGCAAATGCTCTTTAGAAGGCATTTCAAAACCTTTAGGTTGTGAAACATACACTTCCTCATCAATCCATTCAAGAAAACACTCTTCACATCCATTTGATAAATTGTTCAACTCTGTTGAGCTGCTAAAGCCAAAAACAATATTATAGTATCTATTTGTGCTACAGGTGCAAATGTTTCAGTGTAATCAATACCTTCTTGTTGAGTGTAACCTTTGGCTACTGATCTAGCCTTATGCTTATCAATGCTTCCATTAGATTTATACTTAGTTTTGTACACCCATCTTGTACCAATAATTTCCTTACCAGGAGGTAATTGAACCAAATCCCATGTGTCATTCCTTTCAATTATGTTTATTTCATTGTTCATTGCTTCAATCCACTCTTCTTTTTCTTGAGCTTGTTCTAATGTTTGTGGCTCATTATTTTCCATGATTTGAGTCATCAATGTAAAATTCACTTTTGCTTAGCTTGTTGTCATTTTTTTAAAAATTGAATCCAACATAAGAGTTGATGGATGATTTTTTTCTGTCCTTTGATATTTTTGATATTTTCTTGTTCCCGCACTAGATGATTTAGGTACATCTTCTTCCTCTTCAATCTCATCAATTACTATCTCTTTTCCTTTTATTTCATTTTCTTTGGTATATTCTGCTAGTTCATTGTTTACCATGTCTCTGCTTATCACAAGTTTTTTCTCTATTGGATCATACAACTAGTATGCTTTATTTTCAATTCCATAACCAATAAAAATGCATTTAAGTCCTTTACCATCTAACTTAGACCTTTTTTCTTTTGGTATGTGTGCATAAGCAACACATCCAACTACCCTGAAGTGATCAACACTTGGCTTTACCCCAGACCATGCTTGTTCAAGAGTCATTCCTTTAACCGCTTTTGTAGGACTTCTATTTAGAAGATACATTGTTGTGCCTATTGCTTCTGCCCAATAACTTTTATCCAAATTTGTCTCTTTCAACATACTTCTTGCCATTTCAACAATTGTCCTATTTTTCCTTTCAACAACTCCATTTTGTTGTGGATTGTAGGAAGTATTGAAGTCTCTCTCGATTCCATGATTTTTGCAAAAATCAATAAATTGATTTGACTTGTACTCACCTCAATTGTCTGACCTTATCACTTCAATATATTTACCACTTTGTTTTTCAACCAAACTCTTGAACTCTATAAATTTTTCAAATACTTCTGATTTTGAAACCAAACAATACACCCAAGTTTTTCTTGAGTAATCATCAGTGAAGGTTAGAAATACTTGGATTTGTTCAAAGAAGGTGTTCCCATAGGACCACATAAATCTGTATGGATTTTCTCAAGATGTTTAGCTCTACTGGATTTTCCAATAGGAAATTGTATCATATGTTGTTTGCCAACAATACATTTTCACACACCTCTTTTGTGTCTTCAATGAATGGTAGACCTTCAACCATTTTTAATCTTTTGGGTAAAAGCAACCCATTAATATTGAGGTGACCATATCTTTTATGCCAAATTTTACTTTCACTCATTTCACTAGACCTTAGTGCTTGGTTCCAATGAGTAAAATGAAGTGGAAATATCCTATCACCTATCATTTTTGCTCTTGCAATAACTGTATTCTTGTTTAATTTATCTCTTATTATGCACTCATTTTTATCAAGTCACTTGATAATTTTGCTCTAACATTGGTCCAACAGACAACAAATTCTTTTTGAATGCTGAAACCAATAGTGTTTCATTGATATGCTTCACTTTACCAAATTCTGTTGTAACTACAATAGTACCCTTACCTTTCCTTCCATGAGAATTAGTATCTCCTAGTACTACTTTACTTTGATGTTTTTGATCCAAATTGACAGATAGATGCTCATTAGATGTCATATGTGAAGAATATCCAGAGTCTATATACCACACATTATTTTCATTTACACTTGTATTGAAGCAAGAAATAAACAAATTTTGTTTATCTCCAACAGTGCTATGAGCACTTCTTTTTTCTGTTTCACCTTGTTTACTCCAACATTCTGAAGCATAATGTCCAAACTTATTGCAATGAAAGCATTAGACATTCCTTTTACTATTGTCTCCCCCATTACGTCCTTTTCCTCTTCCTGCTCCTCTGAAGGTGCTACGTCTTCCTCTGGAATAATTTCCTCTTCCTCTAGAATTGCTAGATTCTGCTTTGTATTCATTCTTATTGTTATCATCATTTTTACTATGATTCTTGAAGAATGTGTTTCTTTTTCCTCTTATATTTACTTTAGAGGAAAATGCTTGCTCTAAGCTTTCTTCATTCTTTTTCATTCTTTCTTCAACAGTTAACAAAATTCCACTTAGTTCATCAATTTTTTTGCTTGAGAGATCCATAGAAATCTCAATTGTAGAGACCACGCCTTCAAATTTTGGGATCAAGCTTCTCAAAATCTTTTCAATGACATGCCTGTCATCTACATTTTCCCCTAGTACTGTCATTTGACTCACTAGACCTTCTACCTTTGTTAGAAATTCATTGATAGATTCACTAGTTGTCATTTTTACATTTTCAAATTTTTTCCTCATTGTTTGCAATTTAGCAGTTTGTGCAGCTTTATATGCATTACTTAATATTTTCCATGCTTGCTTGGAATGAACAATACCACTTATCCTAGGAAAGATAGCTTGAGTGATTGCACCCTGAATCAAGAATAAAGCTTCGTTATCGTTCTTTATATTTGCTTTGTATTCCCTTTATTGTTGGCCAGTTAATAGATTTACATCTACTATCTCAACATAGCCATGTTGAACAATATCCTACAAATCCTTAGATTTAAGTAGGGTTTGCATTCTAGTACACCAAAATGTAAAATTGTCTCCTTCAAAGATGGGAATCAACACATTAGACATTACATTGCCTGCCATATTTGCCATAAAACATGCACAGTGACTCAAATGCTCAACACAAGATTCAGGAGGGATCTCTGCAAATGAATACTCTCCTTGTCCCGTCAATTGGGACCCAGACACAAAATGTTCCCTTTTTATAATTTTATTGAAAATAAGTGTCAGTTACAACTGATAATGCACTTAATTACAAGTTTATTTTTCAAAACTTTAACAATCTACGCATCTTTAAGAATTGATCTTATAATCTTTTATTGTTAAAGTCAAATTTCACAAATTTAAACATATAAATATTTAAAAAGTGAAAAGACTTTACATAACATAAATCAATTCTAATCAAACTTTTAATATATATATATATATATATATATGACTCACATGCTCTTAAAGTAACTTTTAACAGTCAAAGACTTTAAGAGTAAAAAACTAGCATCCCCTCTTAGCTTTCACACGTACAACCAAAGGCCTCTTTTTCACACTGTACACAGCAAATTAAGACCTTTTTCTCTGCAATTTGTAAGAAAAAATCTGCAACTCTAATTGAAGAGAGAAAACCATGAGCTTGAAGTAAATAACAAAAAAGAAAGAAAATGTTACTTTAAAAAACTGTTCTCTTTTTGATCTTCACACAACTCTTTATTCTTTTTCTCTTTTCTCTATGCCTTTCTTTTTCAATATTAGATTGTTCCCGATGTCCAAGCTCTTCAGACTCTTTGTCAATCTTTAACTTGCTGTTTGATCTCTTCTAGATCACCTGCAATGAAAGACAAATTTCTCAACCTAGCTCTGATGCCAGATGAAGGCAAAAATGGTGATCTTCTGATCAAAAGACAAGCAAAGATGCAAAACCTAAATTGCTTTGAAGAAATGAGAGGCAGAGCATCCATTATATAGAAAAGCAAAAGGGAGGTGTCATTATGGTATTCAACCATATTCACCAATATTACAACAACAATAATAACGAGCTACAACTATCAACAATAAAATTAAATATATACAACCGTATATTTACTGTGACAACAAAGTCAAGAAAGGCAGCCCTAGGGACAACAAAGTCAAGAATGATTGCAAGGTCAAGAAAGGCAACTCCAAATGTCAAAAAAGGCTTCTCCAATGGGTATTAGTTCTGTCAGAGAGAACTAGAAGTCGGGATCTAGTTCTTGCACAAGCAGAATTCGCATACAACAATTTAGTGAACAGAAGTACTGGAAGGACACTATTTGAGATTGTTACAGGAATGAATTGTTGGGGTATATCAGAGTTAAGGGACATTAGTAATAAGAACAAGAGGAGCGTAGAATTAGAGGAGTTTGCAGAGCATATGAAATCATTGCACAATCAGGCCATACAACATTTGGAAGACATGAATAGCAAGTATAAGGAGAAGGCGGATGAGAAGAGGAGACATAAGGAATTTGAAGTTGGAGATGAAGTGATGGTGTATATGAGAAAAGAAAGATTTCCAGTTGGTACATATAACAAATTGAAGATGAGGAAGTTTGGACCTTGCACAATCTGGAGGAAATTTGACTTTGGGAATGCATATGAAGTGGAGTTACTTGATACTTTGGGTATATCACCTATATTCAACATTGCTGATCTTCATCAGTATTATGAGACAGAATTCAGTATGGACAGTACATCAGAAATGGAGAAACAAAACCTATAGAAGGAATCAGATCAGATTGAAGACATTTTAGATAGCAAAATCGGGTATAGCACCCGCAACCAGCAATACAGAGAATATCTTGTGAAATGGAAAGGCAGACTAGTTGAAGACTCATCATGGATTTCTCAGGCTGAGGTACCATTTGGTTTTCCTTTGGCCCCAACAAAGTTATGGACTCACTTTTCATTCAACCCCGGATGTTTGATGCAGTAGCATCCTTGGTTCTTTGGCAATCTTGCATCAACCAAAAATATTTGTGTTTCAGTTTCTTTCTTGTTCAGTTCAGCTTTGTAATTTGAGCATTATGTCCGGTGCTCATCTTTTGTTGCTCATTTTCTCTTGCAGACTTGGATTTGTCCTGAAGATATACTCTTGTTCCTTGCCCTTGATTCGCGAGACATTCGGATCTGTTTCTTGCAAGTTATCGCTCTCTAATTTCAAGACAATTTTCCTATTCAGAGCACGTTACAGTGTGGACCTACTTGTTGATGGAAATTCTTGCGCACCTCACCTGTGACTTATGGACCCTAATGGTGCATCGTCCAACGTTCCTTGGCGTGTGGCCAACCTTCCCTTGGGTGCGCACCTATTTTTGTGCTTTCTCGGAATGTATCTCTTTGATGAAGGCCGACTTGGTTGTTCTACACGTTTCATCCTTGTCTTCGGTGATTGTTTCCATCTTGGGCCGACGTAGACCTATCTCGAGCTATGGTTAATGTATAAAGCATTGTAATAGATCATTTGGACAGAATAGGAAATATATGATAGATCATCCTAAGTTGCGTAGATGGATTTTTGCTCGCATTCTTGCTTGAGCCTAGATGATACTTATTGAGCATGTATGATTATCAGGCCTGGGAGCTGATTCTGTAAGCGCGCATGTTGATGGCCAACTTGTACTGAAATTCTTTGATCTAATAGAAGTCTGATTCTATTTGCCCTATTCACTGGTGTTGCTTCTGTTGTGTACTTTTGCTGCATGGTTTAGACTGTTCCTTTGGAACCCTCCTGCCGTGACTGCGTCATTTTCACATCATGTTGTCATGTTGTAGTCCTGATATTTTGGTTTCAAGGTATCATGACATTTTTTCATTTTTGGTTCACTGTTCAAACGTCAAAAATAATAATTTTTGATCTTTCAACTACCACACTATAGCTTTTGAACTTCTCTCTTATCAGTGGGACACAACTTTAGAGTTAGGTGTCATTCAGTCTTTTCTGTGCCTACAAAAATATCAAATGTTTCAAATTTTTAATGATGATATAATGATGTCCTGTGGTACTGTTTCAATTTGAATTAACCAATAATGTAAATGGTTGTTAATATGCTATTGGCTAAGATATGATATTACTCCAAAGCTGAAGTTGATAGGGGAAATGGAAGAAACAATGTGTAAGCTATAGAAAAACTTATGGCTAACATCATTTTATATAATGACCCAGGAGTTTGAGATGCCCCTACTCCATTGATTTGTATACGATGACCTGTGGATTTATCCTAATGGTGAACTAAATTATCTGATATTGTCATTGACAGAGTTGGTCAATGCTCATTTTCACTAAGACCCTTAAATCACAGTGTTAATTTCTAGTTAAAATACAGGACTGTACTAAGTGAAACTGTGTTTGGGATAGTGGGGCTTTGGTTCCTGAACAGGTTACACTGACCTATTTGGGCCTTATACCGTGGCTGTATTTATTGCATAGGTGACTATGAGAGAATCATACTTATTATACAAACTTAACACGACCTTCTTAAACCACAGATGCATTTAGAGTTGATGTATCTTATTTATCATGGTTTTTATACTGTACAATTGTTTGGTATTTTTAAGTTGCTTCGGACAGGGACTTTGTGATTCAGTTAATTATTTGTCAACAAAGCTCAGTTGGTGATTTCTTGGATGAACAGGTGGATGTAAAATTGCGCAATGAGGACATGAGAATTGATACTTTCCGATCATGTGGGGCAGGGGGCCAAAGTGTAAATACAACAAGCAGTGCTGTTCGGGTGACTCACATTCCTACAGGTATTGTGATAAGTATTCAAGATGAGCGGTCTCAACACCAGGTAATTACTTGTCCATCCCATCTGCTTATAAGTAGTCTGGTTATTTCAGTTCAGGTTATAGATCTTTTATAAGATTCTTTGACCTCCATTCATATTCAAAATCCAGCAGAGAGATAGAGAGGATAAAAAAAACATCTTTATTGTTATCTGCAAGGTCAGAATGAATAAACTGTTTCAAATAATCTGGCTACAGGGTTTACCTCATATTGCTACACTCTTGCTTGCATCTTTCGTTCATGAAAAACAAAAAAATTAAGGGAAATTGCATTTGTCAATTTACCCCTACAGTATCAGCTTGCATGTGGCTAATTGAGGATTTATGTTCACTTATCTTGATCTCTTGAAGTTTTATATTCTTCTAGTCTTATATGATGTTTCTATCCTACTTTTTGACCAAGAAATGCACTCTATTTTCTAAGTTATTGTTTTCCAACCTTACTCTAGCATAAAACTATTTTTTTTTTCTTTTTTTTGGAAGAAATGTTTTGCTAATGTTTTATTTAGACAGAACAAAATAATTTTAGAATGTTTTAACAAACATCTTTTATCAAGCTAAAATATAGAGTTGGGTTAGAGAATGCTCAAATATAGAAACTGAACTATACAATTGAAAAATTGAGTTTAAAATTGTGAAAGTAGAAGGGAAGGAGGCTGTGAGCAAAAGATGGAGCTCTTTGTCTAGGACGCTACAATGATCTTGTGCTGTTGTCCAAAAGAATTGGAAATTTGTAAGTATCTATCAAATTTCAAATTCATGTGTACAACCAAAAACAAAGGCAAGGACAACAAATGAGAGAGAACTAGATGGTATAGAAATGAAAGTCAACTAATTAAAATGAATGAAATAATGAAATGACAATGAAGAAGGAAAGAGAGGAAAATCTTGTACAATTCTCTGAAATATATGTAGGTAGAGAAAGTGAAAGATGGTTGGGACTGTTTGGGAGCTTGCCAAGAATGGTCAAGGTCCTAGTTTAGTTTTCTGATCTTCATAGGCAGTCAATTAGAGAAAAGGAAAATAGAGTGTTTGCGCCTAGTCTAAGTGCATATAGGACTAAGAACACGATATGAAAATGAAATCTATAAGCAAAGAAATTCTGGTCTATGGGGAAGCTATACCTTAATGTGCATGTTTAACACATAGAAATGGAAACACTGGTTGATATCAGTAAATAGAATGGGGCAACAAAGAGAGTTGCAATAATGAAAAACCTAAGTTACCGATTCGGGTGTGG
>MU223547.1:2634378-2653691 GCA_018584345.1 Thuja plicata | reverse complement strand
ATATTAAAATAACATTGTAACAATGCATTCAAACATTTAGATTTTTAAATTGTAATTTTTTTTAAATTAATTTTAATAACATTGTAACAATGCATTTAAACATTTAGATTTTTAAATTTTACAAATACGAGAATCTAAATTTAAAACAATGAATTCAAGTTTTCAACATTTTCATTTAGTTTTATATTGTCTTTTAGGAAAAAAAAATAAAAAATGAAAATCGGAAAATATAATAAAACAAAGAAAATTCATTGTAAAAAGTTAAAAACCCTACCTTTTGCTTGATGAATCTTGCTCCTCTTGATCTTGCAATCACTTGCAAAATCACTCTCCAATCACTCTTTCAACTTTTTTTCACTCCTTCCTCTCAGCTGTTGCAAAAATGAAAATTATGAATGAGAATGTCAAATGAAGTATATGGGCCTTATGAAGGCTTAAAGGGCCTTGTATGGGACCCATATCCTTTTAGGGTTCCATAAGAACCAACTAGAAAATCAAATTTTATTAAAAAACTTAAAAAAAATGCACTTTTTCAAGTCTGCCGCCGGCTGCACCCCGTCGAGTACTGAAGTACCAAAGTACCGGACGGGTGCGGCGGGGAAACGGCAAAGCTCGGGCGGCGGTGGCGGTACTCCAGTACGCGGAGTACCCGTCCCGGGGACGTCCCGGTACTCCGGGGTTTTGGGCCGGGTACGCGTCCCCGGGTTACACTATTTTCCTTGCCCATAGAGGTCTTTTCCGATTCACAGTAGTGTCTTTAGGCCCATCAACAGAATCCATAGGTTCATTGTGATTATCATCTTCCATAGGTTCATGGGTCTCCCTCTGAATCTCAGAAGCATGATCCTCTTACATATTTTGAGGAGACTCATCATCTTCAATATCTATTTCATTAATGTCTTTGGATTTTTTGAATGCAACATCTTCTTCAAAGATTACATCCCTACTTAGCTCAATTAATTTTTGTCCAGGGATATAAATCCTATAGGCTTTAGATGTTTCACTGTAGCCAACAAATATCCCCTTCTTCCTTGAGGGTTCTAGTTTAGATCTCTTCTTTTTGAGTATGTGAATGTAAACAGGACAACCAAAGATTCTCAAATGTTCTATGTCAGGTTTTATCCCTGTAAATGCTTCTTTCAGGGTTTTGTTATTGAAAAGGGAGTGAGGACATCTATTTTGAATATAAACAACAGTACTAGAGGCTTTAGCCCAAAAAGAGGTATGAAGGTTTTGCTCATGCATCATGGCTTTGGCTGCTTCTACAATAGTCTTATTTTTCCTTTCTGCCACCCCATTTTGTCGAGGGTTGTAAGGAACAATAAACTCCCTCTTAATCCCAACATTATTACAAAAGGTTTTGAAATTATTAGAGATGTATTCCCCCCCCCATTATCTGATCTCAAGATTTTGATTCTTTTACCTGACATATTTTCTACTGGAGCCTTGAATTCCTTAAACCTCATAAGGACTTCATCAGACTCTTTACATTTCAAAAATTATATCGATGTTTTCCTAGAATAGTCATCTACAAAAATAACATAGTACAAAAATCCTCCTAAGGAGGTTACTATCATAGGTCCACATAAATCTGCATGAATAAGTTCTAATACATTTTTAGATCTACTTTCACTACTATGAAAGGTGCCTTTAGTGTTCTTTCCCAAGGCACACCCTTTGCAAGTTCCTTCATGTTCTTGTTTAAGTTTAGGTAAACCTGTCACCATTTTCTCTATTGAAGGTAGAGCACGAAAATGGAGATGCCCTAATCTTCTATGCAAAATCTCACATGTATTTGAAGATTCATGAATTAAGACTTGAGAAGGAGAAGTGCAAAGTTTATATAAACATCCATGTCCAACTCCTATGGTGTGAGCTTTCTTGATATTTGAATTCTTGGGCCATGTTGGAACTTTACCATCCATGAAAGTAATTCGGTATCCTTTGTCTTCAAGGGCTGATATGGAAACCAAATTTCGCTTGATTCCTGGTACAAATAATACACCTGTTAATTGAAAGGAAATGCCTGATTGTAAGTGTATAGTACAAATTCCGATCCCTTTCACAGGATAGTTAGAATCATCTCCAATGGTGACTTCCTTATCTGAATTTTCCACCAAGCTATCTAGGTGTTCTCTGAATCCTGTGATGTGACGAGATGCCCCACTATTAATTACCCAAGTGTTAAGGCTGGTTGATAGATGACTTGACAGGGCTGAATAGAATACAAGTCTTTCTGAGTCCTTTTCTGAGCTTGCCTTTCTAACTTCAGCAATGGAGGCTTGAGGTTTAGGCTTGTCCAGACATTTCATCGCATAGTGATCATATTTGTCACATCTATAACATTGTACTTTAGACATGTCCCCCCTCTTGGATGAGCGTTTGTCATTTGAGTCTTTGTCTTTCTTCCTTTTGAAGTTTCCTATCTTACCATTCTTGTGAGAATGAGAATTCAGTACTTGAATATCTTTATTAGTGGAGTTTTGACCAATCCCTTTTGTGATTAACCTTGACTCTTCTTCAATGTAATCAGTTTGTAGGCGATCAAACTTAGGAAGTTTAGATCAAGCACTTATCCCTTGAATGAATGCTTCCCAAGAAGTTGGGAGTCCATTGAGAGCCAACATGGTTAACTCCTTGCTATCAATTATGTGACCAATGGTGGATGGCTGATCTCTTAATACTGTTATCCTCATGAAGTAAGATGTGATGGATTCTCCTGTGTTCATTTTCACGCGGTGGAGTTGTTGCTTTAGTGCAAGAGCCCTGCTAGTGTTATTTATTTCATACATGCTCTCTAAAGTTGTGAACATGTGATAGGCTGTATTCAATTTGGAGATAATTGGAACTATGTGGTTTTTCATTGCATCCACCAATATGGGCTTATTGTTGTTTTTCGTGCATTGAAGTTTCTCACTGTCTTCATCAGGAACAAGTATTGCCTTATCCACGAATGTATCTAAATCATGGATCCTTAAGACAAGCATGATCCTGAATTTCCAAGATACAAAATTTGCAGCCCCTTCAAGTTGGTCCTCAAATCTAACACCATTCACCATTTTGCTGAATATAAGGATTTCTAGAAGTTTTAATGATAGTTAGTCTTTAGATGATCTTAGCTTATAAATATGATCGAATCTTCCTTAAGCTAGCTCTGATACCATGTTAAGATATGATCAGATTTATATTATAGGTAATTTTAATTTTATTGTAACCAATGTTGTATATAAACACAAGTATTGATGATACAGATTTCACAAAGAATGCTGATATGTATATTTCACAATTATCGATCTGTATGAATCAATCTCCAATATCGATATGTAATGTCAATATGCTGCTGTGTATGTATTTATCGATCTGTTATATTGTCATCAATATATTACATATCAATCTCCTTGTTATCGCTGTCACAGTGGTGTATTAATCCAACAACGATCTGCTCCTTTTCCAGACTGCTGTTTCGTATTCACCATGTTCTATATCGATGCCTCCTCCATCGTATATGTATACTTTCAAAAGTAAAGGCTCCACGTAGAGTCATGACTCTACGTGGAACCGATACGGTTCCACGTAGAGACATGCCTCTACGTGAGGCCTCTTTAGTTAAGGCAATACAAGGTGATAACGATATTATATCGATAAGTATTGAAAATCGATTAACACTTATTCAGCGATGATTATTAATTGATTTATAAACATGATTGATTATATATATATATATATATATAATCAATGATGTTAATCTTTATCAATGTTTAATTTATACACAACATTAATAACAATAATAATATTAGATTATGATGATAACCATAATATAATATTATTATTGATAATCAAATAAGATAAGGATAGAGATCAAATGTTCAAGGCCAATAGGCCACTTATACATTTGATTATATTGGTTAGAGTGATCTGACTGAAGCTACATCCTTTAACAGATATTGAGCTTAATTTTTTTTCTAAGTATGGAACTAATCCACACTACGGTCGTTTTGCCCTTGAGGGCAATGATGGAAGATGAAAAAATTTCGAAGTGTTGGAAGTGTCAAAGCATGGGTCATTTTTCCTCTTTGAGTATTTGTGAATGCGAGAATTTTTCTAAGTATAATGATTGTCCATACAAGGTTCGAATCTCCCCTTTGAGGGCATGAGATGAACAAAAAAATTTCTAAGTGTGGGAAATGCTTGTCCTCACCCTAGTCAATTTTCCCTTACACTTTGGGGATGGAATCAAGGTGTGAATGCTTGCTTGGATTGATGAATGGAGGTTGTGGACTTAGCATTTTTTTGAAAGATCCATACATGGATCGATTTTCCCTATTACGACATTATGTTAATAACTAATTAAAATAGGGGAAAATAAATGAAGTAAAATTGGAAACTTCTAGAAGGCCATTGATCTTTTATCCCACATTGCTTGTGAGTAGTAAAGCAACAACCCAAACTCCTTTATAAGACCATCAACCAAAAGAATTTATGAAGGCAATTGCTAAGTGACTGAAAATCTGAAGCAAGAGGGCTAAGTTGAAGACGACCCAATCTTGGAGAAGTGAAAATGGCAATTTCAAGTGATGCACGTGATTGAAGGAAGGCTGAAAGGTGATATTTTCTGAGTTTGTGGAAGCCATTAGAGGGCTGAAAGCAAGGTATTTTCAGACCAAAATTCTGAGAACCCTCTTATGGTTTGATTTTTCTTTTTTTGGAAATTCATGGAAAATTAATTGCAAGGAATTTCATCCATGCATTGTTGCAGGCTATTAGACGACCATTTTTCCGAGATTTCGAAGGCAAGATGGGGGTGGAAGTTCATGTCTGCAGACCCAAATCTGAGAAATTCCATACATGGGGCGATTTTTTTGAGAAACTTATAGAAAATGCATAACCCTTTAAACTGATCCGGATTGGATTGCTGAGTGATTGCAAGGTAAAAGGGAACATTTTGGGACTGATTTGAGACATCGAATGGGCTGAATGAATGTATTTTCAGACCAAAATCTGAAACTCCCCAATATGGTGCGATTTTTTTAGGAAAATTATAAGTTTTTTTTGGACCATTCACAACATTCCTAACTCCATTACAGGTATTTTGGGGGTGATTTGAGGCCTATTCCAAGGCCATTTCAGGTCTGAAACACACTTGTCTTCAGACAAAATTCTGAAGCATCCTTGTATGGGATGATTTTTGCAATTTATTTTTTATAATTTGCCCCTCCATCCAACCATTAGGGAAGTTGTTGCCGAGTCTTTAAGAGGTCATTTTGTGCACAAATCGTTAAGATTGAAGGCTGAATTCATCCAAAAAAAGGTAAGTTGCAGGCATGTATTCAGAAAATCAGAATTTTGACAAAGGGTTTTTTCCAAGCTAAACTTGTGCATGCTTTCATTAAACTCATAAGTGCTGATTGAATCCTATTTGGATTGGTGTTAGGACTAGAGTTTGGATGATTTTCAGACCTATCCATGCATTGTCTTCAGAAAATCAGAACTTTACTAGGGTCTGATTTTATTATTTTAAGTAATGGATCTTTGTTCTAACACATGGGTAAAATGCAAACTTAGGTTTCAAACCCTCATTTCAATCGTTGTGCATGGATTTTAAGCATTTTTTGGATTAATCATGACTCATTTTCAAACTTCCTTGTCCTTAGAAAATTTATGTTGTGCATGGATTGCTTCGCAGTTTTAACTCATAGTTTGCATATGAATCCATGGATCATGATTTGTGCTAACTTATTGAATTGTTAGGACTGACTTTTAATTCATTTGAGACTTATCATTGATTATCTTCATAAAATCAGAATTCTTCCTTATAGGTAGACGTCTGATTTTTGTTGTTTTGATGGCTAAGTCTAATCTTTTTGTGGTCCTAGATTCTATTCTAAGTATCTATTTTGTCCATAATCTTCTACGGATAGGATTACAAAGTTCTTGCATTGAATTCATGGATTAAATCAAGGATCTAATGAGTCGGAAATTGATTATTTTGTTAATAATCCTTACTAACTTCGAGCTTCGAACAGGGATGCCAGAGCCTAAGGGGTTCGCAGAAAGGACAATGTTGATCAAGAAACTATCCAAATGTTTCTATCTAAAGTCCAATGGCATCCAAATGGGGAAAGATTACAGACACCAGTATGGAACACATGGATATGAAAATGTTGGAATTGGCTTGTGTTGGAGTTGTTAGCATTCATGAGTTGTTGACAGAAGTGTACGAAGACTGTACGGATGTTTTAGAGTATGCGAAGATGCGGATGTGTACAGGGATGAGCCTTGATCTTATATCTAAGGTCGCTTGATTTTATGTTTTTGTTTGTTTGAGTTACAGTGGTTTTGGTGAAGATTGTTTGCAAAACAGTGACAGAGAATTGTGACAGAATTAGTCTCTGAGTTTTGTGGATAACTTGAGTGTGAGTGCGATTCATGTTATGAGAGCTTGGGGAATGTCAGGAGACATGTTGAGGAATGTTTGTTATGATTCTTGGGTCGCAAGACTCTTGGTGACGTCAGCTGTGGTGTGTGTTCTGGAGAAGACCTATTTGGGGACAACTTCAAAGATGTAGCGTGTATTATGGATAGCAAGCGTGGATTGCAGATCTTGGATTATATTTGATGAATTGTAATTGATGCTTACTTGTTTAAGGTACCGTGTGTATCTTAGCAAGGGGTTATGTAATTATTTGTGCATTGGGGAAGTCTTAATTGGCCGACCTAATTGCTTATTGTAAACCTGTATAAAGGAGAGTTGTTTTCTTGATTATGAGTGTGGAAAGTGACGTGTGGAAGCTGCAAGGTTGTATTTGAGAAGTCTGTTGGATGTAGAGCAGAGATTGTGATTGATGAACTTCATTGGAACTGTTTAAGAAAAGCTGTTGCTATTAGTCAGTTCACTGGATGTGACATCTTTATATATTTGTATCTCAGACAGTGAGTCCTGAAGGTGGATTTAACCTTCTTTAGGCAGTGAGCCTGGGCAGTGTCTCTTGACTCCTAACAGAGTCTGTCCTTTAACAGGGACTGTGTACTATATGTAATAATCAGCTCCTAACAGGGCTAAATCTCCTAACATGGATATTATACTTTCAGTGCATTATTTGTGGGTACTAATTCCCACCGGGGTTTTTCCCTTAACAGGGTTTCCTCGACAACAAATGGTTGTGTTATGATGTTGTTGTTAATGTGTTCAGAATTGCATTTATCTTTTGTTTGTTAAAGGTTAAAGTTGTATTTGGCATACAATTGATTCACCCCCCACCTCTCAGTTGTTCTGGTGGACTATTATTGCTAACAGAAAAGACTAAGAAGGAGAATGTATGGATATAAGGACCATTTGCCTTCAAAGATAGCAGTGAGTACAATGAGAAGTGGACTTTACCATGCAACAGGATTCCCTTCAGCCATACAATGCAGTGAGCTCATGGTGGAGTGTGCAAAGAACTACGATCCAGACAATAGAACAATCAAGCCCAAGGGAAAAGTGTTTGCGTTTTTGAATGAGGAGGCAGTGAGAGAGACTTTTGGGATCCCATACTATCCCAAGATGCAGATCCGAACTAAGGAGGAAGCTAAGGCATTTTATGACCAAAGACTTGACACTTTTATGCACATAATCAATAAGACCTAGATCACTGAGCCAAGGAGGCAACATTCTAAGTTACCGAAAAAGCTTGTAAGTGAGGATTTTAAAGATGACTATAGTGATCTAATCTTTATGTTGAACAGAGTCATGGGCGCACCATAGGGTTTTTTTTTAAAGCCTGAATGCTTTACTTCATTGAAGAGATAATTGTAGGGAATGTGATGATAAATTGGGCAAGAATAATCAGTGACAACATAGATGTGTAGCTAAGGGACTTGAGAAAAACAAAGCAGTTCTATTTGAGTTCCTATGTAATCTACCTATTGGTGAGGAATATAAAGTATCCAGGCCTCATATGCAAGGGAGTAATTAAGAATGGAAAGGATCAATTTAAGGTGTATGAGTGTTATCCAGAGTTGCAACTACATGAGAGGGCAAGTTACAGGAGGATCAATGATGTCTTCACCATGAACATTACATGCACACTTCAAGGAGAAACACGTAGAAGGTTATCCAAGGATGCTAAGGCATTGATTGAGCAGTATGGAAATTGGTATATCCAATTCCCCACTTTTACTTATATCAGGATCCAAGGATTTTCTTCAGAACCATACAAACTTCCCAGGTACCCTATAGACAAAATGGTTTTGTTGGAGGTGATTAGACAACTTTTAGAGTTTGATCTTATGTAGAAAGAAAAGCACAGACAAGGAATGCCTTCCTCCATCATGTTGGGGAAAAAGCTTGAGTCTTGCCCTCATTACAGGTAGCAAGGACAGCCAGTGCAGACATACAGTTCTACCAGTTAGGAACATACAAGGCAAGGAGGATTTTGATGAAGATCCAAATCTACAAGGGCATGAAATACAGACACATGATAGACATAGAAGATTATTGGTCAAATCTTATGGATGAAGAGGTTGTGAGGAGGAAGATGTGGTCTAGGATGACAGTGGATTTCATGAGAAAATCTGGTGTATTCCCTATTCTTGATCAAGTCAAAGATGATGGGTGCATAATCCATCCTAATTATGAGTATGAGAAGGGTAAGTGAATTGAGCCACCTAATTGGTCACAAAGGGAATAACTTTCAGATTTGGGGATCTTAATGAGAGTGGTTATGGATTGATAAAGGGCATGGGTAGATAAACAAATGAAGAGATTGATGAAACAAGGTGTCACTTTCACCTATGCAAAGATGCAGGATGAGGATTCTTCTTCCAGAGGCGATGAAGGAAATACTAGCACTTTAGGATTGCCCTTTCAGAATACAACACAAACTTCAAAGGAAGGGGGTAATGTGGCAGAAACATCACAAGCATTAAGCGATAGGACTATCAGTAGAGAATCTGGGAGGAAAAGGCATAGGTAAGCCACACCTACTCCTATTCCAAGTTCTTCATCAACTAGGGAGATAGAGACATGGACAATGTATAGTGATTCAGTACAAAGATTTTACCACAGGATAGTCAGGGTGGAGATACAAAGATTTTACCATAGGATAGTCAGGAGGGAGCTTCCACGCATTCAGTATACAAGGTACATAGATATTGCCATCTTCCACTACAGTACAGTTGGTGGTTGATATAGGTAATGATATGAGACAACCTGATCTTAACACTTAGGAGATTGAGGAGGTCATTTCACTATTGAAGGGACTTAATGATGATGAGCATGTGGAGGATGGCATAGATTTATCCACAGTCTCTGAATGGCTCAGGGAGAGTATGAAGAAAAGAAGGGTAGAGGAGGTGATCCCTATGAATGACATTGACACATTCTTGAGGAGGATTGGCAGAGTGGAGGAACCTAAACCAACAAGAAAGATTCATAAGATTACTAGGGATGAGTCAGGATCTCACACTATGCATTTGGCTGTCCCAATGGAGGATAAGAATGAAGATGAGATTACACCTAATGATTACCATATCTCTTCATTCAATATTGGGCCAGCAATTGGAGAACAAGAATTTCAGGAACTGAGAGGCTCTGCGGATGCAATTGAAGAAAGGATGAATAAGTTGATGAAAGATAGAGATGAACTGGAATTCGAGAATTTGATGATGGAGTTCACAAATAAGCATATGCATCTATTAGGACAAGAGAACACAACACTAATTTCATATGCCCCTACTTCTCAGGATTTGCATTGTGCTTGTGGCATAGTGAAAGGATGGGCAGTTGATATCAAAGAGCAAGCAGAGGCCTTTCTTGCAAGGATGGTTCAGGCGCATGAAAGGACCACAATATTGATAAATAAAATGCAAGGATTGGATGAGATATGGAGGTAGTTTCAGCCCATTGAACACAAGGTTATTCCTCGTCTAAAGACATTGAGAGGTAAAGAACATCGATCCTGCCACATGAGGGAGTTATTAATAGAGGGAGTGCATATGACTTTGGTCATTGGTATCTCTCATTAGTCACTAGGAGGACTACATATGAGCTTGCGTGCGCCCATTATGAGGATATTGAGGGTCCTATCTTGGGGATACATTCAAAGGTCCTTATTGTAATCAAGGAGTTGCTTTATCTTGATATTGATGCTTCTTGTGAGTTGGATTTGGATGAGCTGAAGGCGAGGATGAAGTCAATTTATTTTAGAGGCGTAGATTATCTTGAGAAGATTCACTTGAATGGATTCCTCACTTATGGTTCCTATTAGTAATCTATAGTGGCATACTCTAGATTGGGATAACACATGGAGCACTTGCATGGAAAAGTTGGAAGTTATGGAGATTCAAAATGGTGGCCTTCCCAGTATTGACATGGAGGAACTTAGTGCAGTTTTGGCTAAGTTCATTGATTTTGCTAAAAGGGAAAAAGAAAAAGGAGTGTATATCTTGGATGATGAGTTGTATGATAACTAGGCAGCTTCCTTGCTTCCTATTGGTCCTCAAGCCTTTGAATTCTCTCATTGGCTCATTTTGTGGTGCTTCATTTCTATTGGCTATTTTTGGTTGCCCTAGTTAGGGTTTGTAATGGTTTAATCTGGGCCATCAATTTCAAACCAATCTTGGCCATTCATTGTAATTGGGGCTGCTATATAAACCCCCACCCCTCATTTGTAAAGGAGGTTGTTTGAGAATTGTTGCTAATCTAATTCCAAATTTTCTCTACTTTTCATTGTTGTGTCTCGCATGGTGAATTGTTGTGACCAAGTTTGTATTGTTGCATGGTGATCTACATCCCTCATTTAGAATAGATTTTCATTTGAAGTTGTTTAGATTAGAATTTTCTCAAGTAGTTTAGTTGAATGAGAGTAATTGTGGATGTTTACTTGTTTGACTCAATTTAAACTAGGCCACTAGCCTCTTGCGGATTGTAAGTGTGCCTTGTTTGGCAAGCTAGTAATTCAAAGTACTTAACTTCAATTGATATCTAGTCTTTAGTTTGCATCCATTTGATGGAATTGAAGAGAAAATATTGATTTGAAAATCTTTAAGTATACCTTAGAAGCTTTTACTAGGTGAGGTGGAAGTCGCTGATAAAACCACATCTAGTAGAGTCCAAGTCATTCGCACTTCCTTTTATTCATAGTTAGAAGTAGGAGTAGGAGTGTTAAGAGTTAGAAGATTATGTTAAAGTCAAGAATTGGAAATTGAAAGAGTATATTTTTATTGCACATTGTAAAGCCAAATCATTCGAACTAAGCTGACAAACCCTAGTGAACAACGTAAGTCCCCATAGTGATTACCAACAAATCACATTATTTCACTAAGCGAGTGTCCACAATTGAAGGAATCTTGAAGTCACCTTCTGATCTTACTTTGCAAGCTTAGCATAAGGATTGACCTTATTCAAGAGAGGATTGAGTATTTGGTGTTTCACTTTGAAACATTAAGTGTTTGATTTTGTATGTTGTAGTGGAACAAAACTCACATCAACAAAAATTGGTGCTAGAGGGAGGGGTTGTGCAAAGTTCACTCAAGAGGTATCCACAAGTTGAAGACGGTGTAGTATGGGACTTCTTCGACCACAACAGCCTAAAGAAAATTGGGAGTCATATCAGAATAACATTATCTTGACATTCCATTCCCTTGCTTGGAATCTAAGGAAGAGTGGTTGTCAGTAATTGCAAGTTGCTGATATATTAGACGACGAAGAAGAAAAGGCTCAAAGAATCGAGAGAGAAGTCCAAGAAAGGTTGGAGCGTGAAAGGAAAAAAATTGAAGGATTGTTAAATAAGACTTGGGATGATGAAGAATGGTTCTTTCTCGACCATAACAGCCTAAGGGAAATTGGGTCACATATGAAAGTGACATCATCCTGACATTCCATTCTCTTGCCTGGGACAATCAAGAAAGATTGGAATGCGAGAGACAAAATTGAGAAGATGATTTAAGATGGTGTTGCCTTCCTACGCTCAATATCCTGTTATGGAACCAGGTTTGGATATAAACGTAAGGCAAGAAGATATCATTTCAGATTTAGGAGCTTTTGTTTGGAATCAAAGAGAAGATGACACACACTACACAGTTGCTTGAGCCATCTTGGAGGAAAAAGAGGAAGTTGGTATTGAATTTGAGAGAGAAAGGTAGAGAATTGAAAGACAGCTTAGGGAAAGATTGGAGCGTGAAGAGAGAGAGGCGTGAAGAAAGAGAGAGGATACAAAGAGAAAGGGAGGCCCATAGGAGAGCTCAAATGCCCACCTAAGAGAAATTCAACTTCGAGGGAATCAAGTAAATCATAACCAGAACACAAAGCTGGATAAGAAGGTTGGATCTTTCTCTCCTGAAAGGTTCGAAAAGTTACAACCGGAAAGAAGACATAGAATACTAAGATCCACACCACATCTAAGTGTTGATGCAATAATATGAAAAATCATAACAAAATCCATCATGAAAACATGCTTGAAGATAAGTTGTTGTAGCTTGATGCTCCTTGTACTCAGATCTACTCTTGAAGGAGGAATTAGGACTCTAAATTGGAATGATAGCTTGTGTATTCTTAGATTGTGAATAATAAATGATAGCCTTATATAGGGCGGTATTTTCACATTTAGGCCGACTTCCAATAGTCACATCTAAAGACCACAAAGCGTGGGTACCAAGATTCGAAGATGTTCAAAATTGGGCCCCTTTTGGAGGACTAAGGTGCTTAATGCCATAGTCCACCCAAAAAAGGGCAAACTAAAGATGGTTGCAAAGTGCGTAGGCCCAAGACATAGGATCAGGTCAGCTCATGAGCATATGACAACAATTTGAATGAGATAAGGGCAAAATAGGCTCACAATGACCCAAAAGGAGGCATTCTAAAGCAAGGGCCAAAAAGGAGTGCGAAATTGTAAGGGGATACAATTTATGACACCACAAATACTTTATCTTATAAAAAGTAAGCATGAGCCCACCTTTTTTCCCAAACTAGAATGTTGCCTTCAAAATCTAGATATACATACATTGCAACCTTAGGATATCTTAGGAATTTTGAAATTCATCTTAAGATATAAACTTATGAAATAAAGTTGGCTGCTAAAGCCAAAGGTTAAAGACTCTAGGTGGTGTTGGTTGCATCTTTTCCATTTGCAAGCGTTTATAATAATTGACCACAAAAGGCGATGAATCAAAACAAAAAAGCACATCATCATCCATATCTTTCAATCAAAAACAATAACATAAACCCCCATATACCCTATTTGTTTGAACAAAAAATCATTTATTATGTTATAGTAAATTCAACAATATATTGGAAAAATACGAAGCCACTTGCTGATGTGGCTCTGGTGCACGGGCCAACAGATCAAGATGAACTAGGTGTTAGCCAGCCAACTCTGCCTGAAAGAGGGAAAGAATCAAAGTTCTAATCCTCCCAAGCACCTAGATGTTGGGTCACGACGGTGTTGGACTAACTTAGTTGGACACACAACTATTTTTTCAAGGGGCTTGCTTGTTGTGGAAGGTTCCGAGTTGTTGCATTCTTGAAAGAGTGTTAGAGAAGATTAAAAACAAACAACAAAACATAGAACATGGTTAGGAAACACAAAAATCTACGTATAATCATTCCACCATTTCATTTCATCAAAATTTACTCAAGAATAACATAGTAAATCCTTAGCATATGTGATCATCAACCAATGTATGCTAAAGAAGCTAGATCAATTTCACATTAGAAATCCCAATACCATTCAATAGAGAACATTCAAACATTCTTAAAGGACAACGAAATAGAAATGATAAAATTTTTACCCATAACCAAAGTGTGCTCAAAATAGCATGGAAAGCATTGTTCTTGCTTTGATTAGAAGTAATGTTTGCCAGCCATCACTGGTTTGCATACACCGCTCCAGGGGAGCATAAAGATCAGCTAAAACTGAGTAAAGAATTCAGGAAGCTAATTGTTCTATTATTGTCTATAGTGCCTCAAAATCATCAACTTTGTGGACCCTAACAATGGCCCAGAATGAAATATTTATAGGGATTTTACCTCTTTACAATCATTTACAACTATTCACAATTATTTACAAGTATTTACAATAAACTACATTTGTTTACAAATCCCAAGAAGCGAGAGAGAAGAAGAAAGAAGAGGACAGGAACCCGGAGGTTTGGATCTCGAGAAGGTAGGTTGATGGCATGCAAGCCTTCGATGGTACCTTGTACATCCTTCAATCCTCAAACCTGTCTCATTAAAGCCAAATCGGCGGGATGTCTCTTCCTCAACTCCTTGTACTTTGTCTTAAATGCTGGAATGACGCTCAATCGACAGAGTAGATAGTACTTGTGGAACACTTATCTTGATTGTCACTTCAATTTGACACTATACTTGTACTTCTTTCTCAATAACATTCTCTGTTCTGCAAGGGTATAAACACGAGCGGCGGGATGTCGACGTTGAGAAGCGAGCTTTGACGACAACCGAAATTATAAAAAATGAAAGAATAATGAATATTGGGAATTGGTACAACTCGGCCGAAATTATAAAAAATGAAAGAATAATGAATATTGGGATTTGGTACAACTCGGGGATCCGGAATCCCGAAGTCCCTTTGAACTCAAAGAATAAGGAATAAAGAATGGAAGGCCGTGGGGGTCAATCACCCCGGGGTGATTGCTTTATACTTCTCAAACCTTTCAATGCATTTGTTTATGGATTCCTCGTTCGACTTCTCAACCCACTATACTTGGGACTTGGATTCCTTCGAGGCCTCCCTTGCCTAGTTGGCATATAGCTTCATCTTTGATGCAATCTTTTGCATCTCAAATGCCTCAAAAATCAATTGGGTAGAGTCGTCCATGACCTATTTGTCAAAAATGCGGGTAGGACCAAACCTTGCCTCCATTTGCTCTTCAAACCCGATTATCAAAGAATCAAAAATAGTAAACTCGTCTACTTCGTCCGGGTGGAGACCCGTTGTCTCTTGTATATATGCTGCAAATTTTGTGGCATGCTTATGTATTATAGAGGGCAAATGGGTGACCGTCCTCCGGGCAATATTCATGACATCTATCTTGAAATCCAACTTTCAGAGATTTATTTCCAGAAAACGTATGTCCTCATTTCTGAGGATGCCTGCCAATGTTATTTGACCCTCACCCAAGGCGTGTATCTTTTTTAGGTTCTTCATCTACTTGTCGTGGTGAGCAATATCGATGTCCCATACTACTTCCTCGTGAACTTGACAACTAGTTTGTGTTGCTTCAAAATAATAATTAATTGATCCTGAGAGGAAGCCACAAACCTTCCCACTTGCTTGGAGATCCACTAGTCCGCAATTATTTCTTTTGTCTTCATGGCTTGCAAAGAACCCATCTCTTCCCAGGGGATAAATGCCGGTGTGGATGCTTCGGGACATCAAGAGGAAATGGGAGAAGCCAACTCCTGCAAAACTTCCTCATATTGGGCCAATTTGGCCTTCAAATCCTGCTTTATTTTATATTTTTTCCAACCCTCTCGCGCACCGTGCTGATAGCGTCATTGAGGTTATCTAGCTTGCCCCACTTAGATTGTTTCCCTAGGTTGACTTGGGTAGTCCGATAATCTGTGGCGGTGACCTCTGATTGGTCCTTATCCAAAGGTGCAATGGCAACCTCAGCTACTTTTCTCCTTTGTCAGTTTTCTTGGTGGCAAACATGCTTCTCGCCTTCTTTACTTTCTTTTGGGGTGCAAGCCCAACCGTAATGTATTGCAGGGAGGTCGTTTGGTGCTCTGGGACCTGCTTACTTTTGATTCTGGACTCTAACCACTCGGGTTTAGCCGGTGTATTCACTTTTGTGGCCGTGGTGTCCTAGGAATCAAACATCATTCCTCCTTGGCCTTCTGTCGGTTCAAGAGGAGGATTCCTCAGAGTCTTCGTGACTGGAGTTGAGAAGGACTCTGCTGTGGAGGAGCCTGGGTTTCTGACTGCGGGGTTACGGTTGTTCTCAAAGGTCCGCTTTCCGCTTGATCAGTAACAGTAACCCCGTAGTCAGAAACCCAGGCTCCTCCACAACAGAGTCCTTCTCAACTGCCAGTCACAAAGACTCCAAGGAATCCTCCTCTCAAACCGACAGAAGGCTAAGGAGGAACGATGTTCGCCTCCTATCTCCGGGTTTTTGAATCAAAATAGTGGCGAGGAAAGGTAACGACTAGTTCTAGAGATAGGAAAGATTGTGGGAAGGAAGTTGCGCGAAGGATCACAGAATTCTTCAATTCCTAGTAGAAGCAGGAGCTCAGAGGTGGGTTCTCTATCGTGGTACAGATGCTTCGACATCCCTAATGTCAGTATCCGTGATGTTTTGAACTTTGCTCTCCATTTTGAAGATCTTGACCTATCCTTGGTATACATATATCATGGTGGTCAGGCTCTTTTCTAGCAACAACTCTACCTTAATTTTCTTGCCAGGGGAAGTTGGTGGTGCTGGCTCTGGGTTCACTTCAGGTGCTTGCGCTGGTGTTGCCATTGTATTAACTTGTATCTTGCAAGAGCAAACGAGGCCTTATTCAGTATCTTATAAAAACATCTTATTCTTTTACATATTAGTACTTCGGCGACCAGGGTGCAGGGGTCTGAGTTCAAACATCTTGGTATAAGCTTCCCTTAAAGAATAAGGGATACTCAAGAAAGGATCGGTTTTCGAATGGGAAACTCCCAGAAAGGAAGGTCCGGGGGTCAGTGTGTGAGCATAGGTAATCTCCAAAATTCAAATCTCGGGATGAGCACAACAAGACTTCTGGGTCAAGAGTTCTGAAGGCCAACGCATTAATGACGCACTTAGAACCAAAGTTTGACGGAGACGAGCGAAAATTCAGCAGAAGGATGGCTTGACCCTCAAGGTGGTCTGCAATAAGAGAATTCAACTAAGACACGAGGGAAACCCTAGTAGTAAATGTACTCGTTCAACTTGGAAAGGGTGTTCCTTAACTTATTACTGGTACGACCTAGGGCGAGTCGGGAGAACACTAAAACACCCTAAATTGTAGAACCCTACAAACAATTCTCGACCCAAAAACATGCGACATGATTCTAGTGCACAAGAAAGCTCAAAACGAGACTAGGGTTCGGATTACACGTAAAAATCACTTATTTCTAACCTATAGGCAGAAACCCTAAACTACGAAATGGAAAAACATGGAACAATACGAAACCAGCGAATAGAAAACATGAAAACTCCAAACCAGCAACGAATAAATCCTTACCTACTTGAAATTCACGCTAGAAAACGAAGATAACCACCTGAAAACAAACGAGAATGCAACGACTTCGAAAACAAGGGTAAATTAGGGCATTGGAAGCTTCGTTGCACTCAGAGCTCACAATCGCCTTTTAATCACTTGGTGAGTAAAAATGACCTTTAAAAGGGCCTAACATGTCGAGCTCAGTGCATTTAAAGAACTATCCTTTGGTTGCTGACAAGTGAGCTTCATGTACTAGAAACCGGGGCTATGGGATCCAAACACCATGAAGTGTCCAACGACTTGACAAGCATTATGAAACCTCGAGGCTCAAGGATCTGACCGAAAACAAGATAAAAAAAGGGGCGGAAAGACTTTGGAGTCTCGAACTACCAAGTACCAAAAGGGGAACAAAGCAAAACAACAAAAGGAACAAGGGAAGGAAAAGGAAAAGAAAAAGGGGGACCTAACCTTTTGCCAAACAAAAATGTTGGGATGGATATGTAGGCCATAACACCACATACATGAGAAGTTCGTCATGTTTTCCAAATGATGAAATAAGGAGATAAGGCCCACTTTTAAACTACTCCATTTTGAATAGAATGTGACATAACGTTCAACAAAATTTCTAGTAGTCTATCCATTGAATCTCTAACACTATCTCTTGGATGAAACAAACATATATATACATGTGTAGATATTATGCCAAAAAATATTACAATGCATTCTAATACATCAAAACAGAGACATAATAAGAACAAAAAATCATAACAGTCTGTTAATACACCGACTCATATGAGAGCCTATGAGTATCATAAAACATTGACCATTCTACCATATAGCTCATCTACCTCATTTGCCAATGCAACAAAAAAGATATCCTATGTAGTCTTATGACATAAGGAACCATCTCTAATTTGGTGTGTTACATTTCTACCGATTCGCAATTCTACCTTAATTTTCAGTCATCCTAGTGGAGCTAAGGACGATGAAGACTTCCCCCTTGATGGGAGAAGGTGATGCAGTAGCACGAGCAACATTTTTCGGCAACAAAAACAATATTTTCATCAACAATGTTCTAACCAAGTTCATTTAAAGGGATGGGATCATGTGTCAAATGAACACTCACAACATTTTGGGTTGCAAGTGAATCAAGAGGCCACATGTGCAGGCTTGTAACAAAAGCCTGTGGAACATGTAAGCCCTTAAAAGGTTTATTGAAGCACCTTTTTTTATCATCAACTATAAACTTAGTGAACCAAGATTGATGGACTCTGAAATGAATTAACACCCGAGTTCGACTTCTAAGACTTTGTACAAGTTAGTTGATAAGGAGCAGTTGATTAGAGATCAATTTGTTTGACTAGCAAAGAGGGAAAGTGTTAATGTTTTAAACCAGAATAGCAAAACCAGAGAGTAGATATCTTAGACAAAACACAAGCAAAAAGGGAAATTGTTAATGTTTTGAACTAGAATAGCAAAACCAGAAGTAGATATCTTAAACAAAATACAAGAACAAATAGACACAAAGATTTACCCTAGGAAAGCTCTCCTATTCGAGGGGAAAACCCAGCCACACCAAAGAAATTCTCCTTTATTGTATGCTCAAAATAACTACAATAGTTTCATGCTTATGATTGATAACTTTTAACGGTCAATCAATAAGCCTTCGTCTTAGTTCAACACTTTAGCTATGCAAAACAAAATATCAAATGCTACAAGGATCTCACAGACACTTCTGATACACCTTTAGTGATCACACACGATCATATACAAAAGAATTCTATATATTTTATCAAGCACATAACAGAGATATAAAATGTATATGCGACACATGAATCACCAACAACTGCTCATACATGACTGTCTTCTCTATATGAAGAAAAAAAAAAAACATCTTCCATAACAACATGAAGTGTTGTCTTTCACGCGGGAGCCTCTTGGTATATCACTCAGAAGATTCTTCAAATGCCATGCGCAAGACTCTTCTTGAGGAAGTCTTTTCACATTCTAAACTGTAAAGAACCCAACTTGGCTACAATTTTAATAACTCCAACTTCTTAACAAATTCAGAATTTAAGCATTTTAGCAAACACTTTGCAGGCAAGCTCAGATAGTTCTTAATAGAATTCCCTTTACA
>MU223547.1:2606028-2616154 GCA_018584345.1 Thuja plicata | reverse complement strand
AAAAATCTGCAGTCCTCCACCAAATTTTGCAAGTCCTCTCAATCGTAACTCCTCTTAGATTTTTTAGCCTTCCAGATCTCTGGCCTCTTCCAAATTCGTGGCACTCCTTGGGATAATTTTGTAACTCCTCATCAATCTGATTTGCAACACCTCCTCTCTAGATTTTCATAGCCTTTTTAGGAAAATTGCAGCCCTAGACAATTTTGTTGGCTCTTCCTTGGGACAGATTCGCTCTGCCTGGAAATGCGCAGCCACTTGCCCAGATTTGCAGCCACTGCCCAAGGCAGCCTCTTCATAAAATTCCCAGCTAGGCCACAAGGCAGCACTGCCCTTAATTCGATGCCTCCTCTGATTTTCGCTCCTTGCTCCTGCCAAGAGAAATGGTAAACGATGAGTGAAGAAATGAGGAGGAAGGCTCCCCCTTTATACTGATTTTCCCTCCAAAAAAGCAAGGCTGACTTTCTAGGACGAGATAAAAATTAAATTAAAAAAAAATTGCCAAAACAAACATGAATTAAATGAAATAAATCGCACAGCCCTAGGGGATTTAATTTTAATTTAAAATTGGGCCAACCTAGTGCAAAATTATGGGTTTAAATTAGCCAAATCCGAAATTATCAAAGACCCTAAAATTGAAAATTTGAAAAAAAAGTCACGTAGGCCTCTAATATAGCTTTAAACCTTCCCCATTGTGGACCCAATAACCTACCTTGAATTTCACACACCTTAGGCCTTAAAATACATTGAATTTAACACACAAAGGGGCCCAAATTAAATTTCCAAATTATCAACACCCAGCCCAAAAATATAATTTTAATGTGTTTAATCATGGCAACCAAATCCAAAATTGAAATTTGCAAGCCAATAATAATTCAAATAATTTCCAATTTTCATTTAATCTTTTTTCCCATTTAATTTTTCAAAAATCCCACTAGGCAATTTAATTTTTTATTATTTGCAATCCAAAATCATTTAGCAATTTAATTTCATTTGGCAATTTTAAATTTTCATTTAATTTCCATTTTCACCACCAAAAATTTACAAAAGTTTCCCCAAAATATCCAATTTCACAACTAAATTTCGAAAATGTTCAAGTTTTTCAATTTCATCAATTTAAAAAAAATTCATCTAAGTCCAAAATTTGCAATTTTATCCCGCCAGATATCATTATAACAATTGAAGAAAACGTTCCTATTGAATTTCGTTTGGCCTGAAGACAAAATCGACTGCTTAGGAAAACCAAGTTTCCGCGCAAGGTGAAAATAAGCCATACCCTCCCAGGTGCCTCAAAATATCCGAGGTGTAAAATTGTCCTTTCAAAACCTCTGGATCACCCAAAATCCCGCTAAGGCCTCCAAATTCCCGGATCCAGAAAAAATTGTCAAGGCCTTGCTCAAAAAAAATGGGGGTCCCCAAATTCTTTGGGGCGATAGTGTGAAAACCTCACAACATCTAGCATCAACCCAAAGAAATGTTCCTAAACATTTCAAGAATAAAATAGCTTAGAACAAAAATCTCAGGACGACCTATCCGAAAACCTTCTTAAGGACAAGCACTCAACAAGGGAAAGAACTTTGAAGTTGAACCTAAGCACCCTGACCATAAGTTACTCACTTGTGTGCAAATGATTTATTCCCCGCTCAACAAGAATTTGACAATCTCTCAGATCCATCGAACTCAGCTATTATAATATCCTTACTTGAAAAGCATCCTGGACAGAGCCCCGCTGCCAGTCAGGCGTCTATAGCCTCGACGGAGTTATCGCTGTGGCACCACAATCATGTTTCTACCTTTAGTGACTACTTAGTAGTACCGGTAGAGATGATTGCACACCCTTTAAAGCCAAATTTCACTTTCATTTTCACCTTGATATTGCGTTTCATTTTGCATTGATTCTCATTTTTTTTTTGTTTGGCTTGCAGACAATGAAGCCCACGGAGGGTTTGGAAGACCACAGTGGCACTGAAACAGGTGTATGATTTTCACTAAGTCCATTTTCACTTCGAAACACCAAGAACTTGGAGCAATTAAGTGTGAGTAAAACGTTGTAACCATGTCAAAGGTAACTCAAGAACCACTATCGAGTCTGACCCGAATTTAGTACAAGCCCTACCATAGACTAACGACTAAGCACAACCTAAAATCCCCGACACTCATCAAATATATTCAAGAAATGAACAAGACGGACTCCTGTTTTGTTACCAAAAATGTAAAATCTACACACCTCGCCCATGAGTGATACCTGGACCCCCTTTGCAATCGCAAAGGTCCAAAACCAAAACTGCTCAACTAAGTGAGAGAAGCTAAAAGATCTCAAGTCAAATGACTTGATGCAAATTAAACTCGAGCTCCCTCAAAAACCTAAACTAACCAACTGAAAGGAAACTTACTCCAACCCACTGGAAAGAAACCTACTCTAAACAATTGAAAGGAAACCTAATCTAAGCCAAACATGAAAGCAAACTAAACTACTCTCCTGAACCAAATGGTCCGAGACCAACCTACCCCTAACTATGTACAAGTCTCTAAAGGGACAACACTAACCGATCTAATATATATACTGGATCTAACATGTTTTCTCAGGATGTTCAAAAGTAACAAGGTTTGGGTGATAGTTCTCAATCTCGTAAACTCATCCTTGTACTCTGAAAAAAAAATTGTTACCTCCAACTCAAACTCAAGAAAATTATCATGCAAGATCAACAATTGAGGCAACTCATAGGGTCCACGATCAATCCAAATACAAGTTGTTTTTCCAAAATTTCCATAATCAAAATAAAAACTTTCTTACTTTCATCCTTAAGATTTAGCAAAACATCAAATTAATCCTCGTATATACTCTTGATGGTAAGAAAACATATAGTCTTTTTAATGCCCAGTAACCAAAATAGTGTAACTGTGGACCGAAATTGCTACTCACCCTTAAGGGATCAATCTATAATCTATCTCCAAGGTAATGCTCAAAGAATGATCAGATACTATTGTAGAAGTGCCCACATTAGCTTGCGCTAGATTTGAGAATGATCCAAGGTAATGCTCAAAGAATGATCAACAACTTGTCATGCCCAAAAGTTGGGCAAAAGCACACCACAATCTTTTTTAAAAGACTTAAAGTTATCTATGTTTTCTCATGTATATGTCTTGATAGTTGACTAACTAGGTGATGTTATAATTTACAGTTATTTGTTGAGAACCCCAAATAGGCTCGAGGAGCATCATGACCAACATGAACTTGGTCAACCTCCCTCAAGGGTGATTAAAGTCACTCATGGTTTAACTAATAGACGTGGTTCTAGTATATTTTTGTTTGACTAAGTTTGACTAAAGTCAGACCACTATGTGATCATAACGTAATCGACCCTTAATAAAAATCCTATAACATTATCCTAGTTTATAATCTCGAAATGATTAAGTTCAAACTAAAATTATAGAAGAATCAATACCAATTTAATCAATAACATTCTTTCATATTAATCACACTTTAATGGTTGATTAATAATGATGCATTAATGTTACAACCTTGGCCATTTGATTATTTAACTATAATAATAATAATATTAACGTCAATATAATATAATCCAATTATTAATTTAACCCATTTATCTTAATGAGCAACTTAATTAATTAATTTGATTGAAATTAAAACGATATAATATAAATCAATTACTCCCCAAATTAAATTACCTTGAAGAAACAATGATTTAATGATAAATTACAACTAATTATTTATATACAAACCCATAAAAATTTAATGACTTCACAAGGCCCTAGGAGAGACCAGGAATCTCAGGCACCCTACACACCTCCAGCACAGACTCTACATTCCTCTAGGGGTGGATACAACGGGTCCACTAGGATGGGAGGTTCACATTATTCTAGACCTCGGGGTGTGATAATTCAAGAACATGGACCTTGTTACACTTGTGGTGCCATGGGGCACATTGCTAGAAAATGTCCTAAGGGAAGTAGTCAGCGAGAGGCTATGTCAAAGCCTACAGTTGGAGAATGGGCAAGGCCCATAGAGTATTTGCAGCGCTTGATAACTGTCAATCAGAGAATCATGCCATAGTCCTTAAGGCCACATGTATGATCAGAGGTAGTACTATTTCCATCTTATTTGATACAGGAGCTGCTGACTCTTTTATTTCTCCATCGGTTGTGGAGCATTGTGGGCTAGTGGCAGCTAGGCAAGATGTTAGATGGGAGGTAGAGTTAGCCTCAAGAGCTAGATTATATGTTACATCATTGGTTAGAGATTGTCAGATTCATATTGGTGACATAACCACCATAGTAGACCTCAGAGTTACCCCTCTTGGATCCTATGGTCTAGTACTTGGAATGGATTGGCTATATGCCCACAAAACCAAGTTAGATTATCGTCAGAAGAGGATAGAATGTTTGGATGATGATGGCACTATTAGAGTGATTTTAGGATTTCAGAGACTTGTGTCCCTCTGTGTGATCTCCGCTATGCAGCTTAAGCGATGCATGTAGAAGGGATGTCATTTGTATGCTATCACCATCATTGATAGAGAGGAAGAGGTAGATAAGGAGCTCTCACTAGATGACCATCCCATTCTTCAAGAGTTTTTATATGTGTTTCCGTCAGAGCTACCTGGTATGCCTCCTTGTAGGGCACTTGACTTTCACATAGATCTTGTACTAGGAGCAGACCCAGTTTCTAGAGAACCTTATCGGATGACCAATAATGAGCTTAATGAGCTCTAGATACAGCTTGAGGAACTATTAGAGAAAGGACACATTTTTCCTAGTGTTTCTCCTTGGGGTGCACCAGTGATCTTCGTAAAGAAGAAAGATGGATCTCTTAGGTTGTGCATGGATTACCGCCAGTTGAATAAAGAAACCATCACGAATCGTTATCTAGTTCCTAGGCTTGATGACTTATTTGATCAGCTAAAGGATGCTCGAGTGTTCTCAAAGATAGATCTTAAGTTGGGGTATCACCAGTTGAGGATAGTGGATAGTGATATTCACAAGACCGCATTCTGCACTAGATATGGCCACTATGAGTTTATTCTTGTTCCATTCGGTCCTACGAATGCTCTAGCTGTATTCATGAGTCTCATGAATGGAGTATTTTGTACCTTCCTTGACAAAATTTTTGTGTTGTTCGTCGTGATATATTAATATATTATAGAGATGAGAGAGCACGAGGAGCATCTGAGACAAGTCTTGCAATGTCTGAGAGATAATCAGTTGTTTGGCAACTTGTCGAAGTGTGCATTTTTCAGACCAGAGGTTAGATATTTATGACATGGTATATTTGGTAATGGGATCTTAATGGACCCATCAAAGATAGATTTTATTATGGATTGGCCAACACCAACCACTGTGACTGAGGTGAGAAGTTGCATGGTTTTAGCCGGTTATTACAGACAGTTTTGTTGAGGGATTCTCTCGAGTGGCACACCCCATCACTCTCTTCAGCGAAAGGGAAATAAGATTGAGTGGACTGAAAAGTTCGGTCGAGCCTTTCGGGAGCTCAAGAGAGAACTTACCAGTGCACCCATTCTTCTTGTGCCAGAGCCTTCAATAGATTTCATTGTTTGCACAGATGATTCCTTGGATGGTTTAGGAGTAGTTCTTATGCAGGGTGGGCTAGCTATAGCCTATGAGTCTAGGAAAATTAAGACTCACTAGCTCAACTACCCTACCCATGAACTTGAGCTTCCAGAAGTAGTGCATGCCTTAGTGAGATAGTGACATTTCCTCTTAGGACATTGGTTTGAGCTTCATTCAGACCATCAAAGTCTTCAGTGTATATTCACTCAGCCGAACCTTAATGCTCAATAGAGGAGATGGATGGATTTCTTGCGTGAGTATGATTTTGATGTTCACTACATCAAGGGGAAGTAAAACATTGTCGCAGATGCCTTGAGTAGGAGATGACATGAGGTTTCTTCTATGATCACTGGCACAGATTTCAGAGATCGTATTCTTCATCACTTACATTGGGATGAGATATATGCAGAGATTAGTGAGTTGGTTCGGTCCCAGAGACCCCTTGAGGGGAAGTATTCAGATTATTCATTGGAGTCTGATGAAATCTTATATCATAAATGACATGTTTATGTACCTTCTTCTAGAGGACTTCACGAGTTTGTTATGCTAGAGGCCCATAGATCACCTTATGCAACGCATTCTGGAGTTACAAGGATGCATGCCGATTTGAGACAGCTTTATCATTGGCCAAGCACGAGATTGCAGATTGCTGAGTTAGTAGCCAGCTACCTAGAATAACAAAGGGTAAAGGCAGAGCACCATCATCCAAGTGGTCTTCGTCAGCCTCGTGAGATATTCGTGTGGAAGTGGGACACCATTTCTATGGAATTTAGTGTTGTTCTTCATATGGCATCTCGCCGCCATGATGCCATCATGTTGACAGTAGACAAGTTGACCAAAGTGGATCACTTTTCACCCATGTGTACTACCTTCACTGCACTAGTAGTGGCACAGGTACTCTTGCGAGATATAGTCAGACTTCATGGTGTACCTCATAAGATCATTTCTGATAGAGATTCTCTTTTCACTTCATCTTTTTGGAGAGTGTTACAGGAAGCTATGGGCACTAGACTCAATTTCACTACAGCCTATCACCCTGAGATAGATGGACTGACCTAAAGGGTGAATCAGGTGTTAGAAGACATGCTACGCATGTATGTGATGGATCATCAGACCCGGTGGGAGGAGTACCTACACCTAGTTGAGTTTTCCTATAACAATGGGCATCATACCTCATTGGGTATGCCTCCTTACTAGGCTTTATATGGTAGACCACGTTGGACACCACTCAGTTGCGATAGGATCAAGGATAGAGTTTCCATTGATCCAGAGTTAGTCAAAGATATGGAGCAACAAGTAACCTTGATTAGGCAGCGTCTCAGAGAGGCCCAGGATGGGAAGAAGAAGTATGTACATGCAAAGAGGATAGATCAAGCTTACTTGGTTGGAGACAAAGTCTTCTTGAGAGTGTGGCTGCATAAGAGTTTGATTCATTTTGGAAAGGGCTCTAAGATTGCACCTCATTTTTTTGGACCTTTGGAGATCCTAAAGAGGAAGGACCAGTTGCATATTGTCTAGCCTTTCAACCTAGCCTATCACACATCCACAATGTGTTTCATGTTTCACTTTTGAGAAAGTACATATATGATGAGTCTCATGTTATAGATTGGGATACCTTGCAGGTGGAGTTGGATGGATAGCTGGCTTTGGAGCCCATTCGTATATTGGCTTGACGGAAATTGGCCCTTCGAGGCTGAGAGCTAGAACAAGTTAGGGTCCAATGGGATTGTTATGATGAGATTACAACCTAATGGGAGGATGATACACAGATGAGATCTCAGTTCCCCCACCTCTTTGATAAACTCATGGAGGACTTTCATGCCTAGAGGGGGAGGATGTGCCGACCCAAGCCCGTCATAGCTCAGCACTGATTTATTTTACTATACTCTTTAGTTAATACAGATTTTGAGATACTTGGACTATTTGGACACATATTATTTGAGGATTTGTTAGATCTTATGCTATGTTTATTCAACACTTTGATTATGATGTTAATATGCTTATGTGATGTTTAATGTTAGTTAATTCATATTACTTCTATCATTAATTTTTTGATGATGCAGTATGATGGATACATATATTAGATGTTATCATGTTCCAGATTGATTTAGGAATTCATGTTTATGCATATTGGGATCAAATGTAGATGTTGTTTAAGTTATGGTGAATCAATGCAAAATGCAAGTGTTAGTTAATTAGTGTTTGATTAATATCATTTATCATGCTATATTTTTTATGATGATTTTTCGGACTACTGATGTTTGCAATGAGCGTGTAGGACATTGACCATGGTTCTAAAACAGGAAATTGGGGACCTATGTTAATTTTGTAAAGCTGAGGTTCACTCTAGATAAAGAGGCAGGAACCTCGTTGTTATGTGTTTTATTCGTGAATGTAATATGCATGAGTGTTTAAATTTAATTTGTAAATGTGTAATTCATCATGCCTTATGTGTTAATTGTGGTATGTCACTTGACACGTGTAATTAATGTGTCGGCGTGACTTGTAAATGTAACTAAGATAGGTATGACACCAGCTAGAGGGTTGACTTATAGAGTTCTCATGCGTACCCAAGGGTTTGAAAACATTAGATTGAGTCAAGTTAGTTGAATTTCATAGGTTAACTTTAGGTGGAGTTTATGAGGGTCAAATAGGCTTCCAAAAGGTAGTTAGAGTCAAATTGAACCACCCCACTTGGTACCCTAGGGATTAGAGGTCAATTTTAGGTTATTATGAGGCTCATAACTCATTTATGACACCTCCAAAAAAATCCCTAAGAAGACTGGCCAAAATTAGAATTTAGGAGATTTGGTCAAGCCATCTCATCTTTCCCATGTGAGTCTTTAACTCCATTTATGAGGGGGAATGCAAGTGGGGAGATGGGATGGACTTGAGTCACTTCCCCATTAATGACTTTAAGATATTTTTAGAGAAGTCTTTTTAGGGAGATTTTGGAGGAAGGATAGGGTTGTTCACGCACACTCTATTCTTAGAGACCTCTAGATTTGGAAGGAGACCTGGAGAGAAATGAAGAAGCATAAAGTGGAAAAGGCATCTCAACTTCACTCATTTTGCCTTAAGATTTGACTTTAGATTGGTTTCTTACCTTTGTGTAACTTAGTGAAAATTTACATTATGTTGTGTTGAAAGCTTGTTTGTCATTAATGGAGTTTTATGCTTTCTTGTTAAGAAACCACATTGATATTCATTGGAGTTTCTTTGTTATTTTTCAAGTTATGTGTTTTATTTGTGCTATGAAATTGTGTTAAGGGAGTCTTCAAGGCACACTCACCCTTTGAAGGGCAAAGCAACCTTGAAGAGGTGAAAGGTGAGTGACACCCCTAGTTGTGTACAGTCTCCCATGTGTGGAGGATAAATATGAATGTTTTGGTCTCCAGGATGCCAAGCTTGCCTAAGGGCATTTGGGGGCCACAAGGAGTTATTTATTGGCTTGAAGCTATGGTTCTAATTTGTGAGAAGAGATGTTGGAAGTGGTTTTGAGCCCATGTGTGGCTTTTGTTCTTACTTTTTGCTTGGATTCTTGTCCTGGGTATATGGTCCACTTTCACCCTACTGTAAATGGTCTTTTGGAAACCTTTGTATAGCCTTAGGAATGAGTGTTTCTTTGTGTTCTTGTTAAAGTTTTATTGTTGTTATGTCTTGTTGTCACCTGTTCATTCCTGGTTCCCCAAGCTCGTGGGTGGCCTTTCAAAAGCCTAGGTTGGGAGGTGAGCCTCCATGGTTAACCTACTATTTTATGCAGGTATCAGTTGAAACTCATGATCTTGAATCTCTAGGGGCATCTTGATGTCTCACATCTTGTCATCTTGTCATCTATCTTTCTAGGTATTTGAGCAATCTAACTCAGATCCTCAAGGATTGTGCTTCGTTCTGGAGATAGTCCTAAAAATATCTATTGACTATCTTTTGGGACAGGTATCAGGGCAATCTAACCCTAACTCCTGAAGGTTGATCCTTGTTCTGGGGACAGTCTTGTGAAAGATATCAATATGACCAGTGTTTGGGAAATCTAACCTAGATATTGGGGGACTAAGCTTCGTTCTGGAGATGATTCTTGAAATCTCATTGGGTATTGGGGAAATCTAACCCTAATTCCTGAAAGTCATGCTTCGTTCTGAAGACAACTCTCAAAAGCTCTTTTTGACCGTTATCTGGGCAAACTAACCCAGATCTCAGAGGGATAATCTTTGTATTGTGGCAATCTAACCCTGATTCTGGAGATAGTCCTAAATCTTCATCAGCGATTAGAAGACATTGGGGAAATTTAACCCCGATTTCAATCCTCTCTTCAAGCTTTTCTATATTATGGACCTTCTCTTCTTCATTTGGAAAGAGAAATTTTTAGAGTATCAAAACTATAGCGAATTCTTGTCTCAATTCTCTCACATTTCCAATATTTTATTGCATAATTAGTATAATTTCATGTAGTTTAATGGCATTCTTCATTGCAATTTAGTTTGTTTACTATATAGTAGCTTAATTATGTTATCTTTTTCAAGTTCTTAGCTTAAAATCTGCATTT
>MU223547.1:2573776-2591613 GCA_018584345.1 Thuja plicata | reverse complement strand
ATCAAAGAAAATATGGGTTCCTAAATCCATTATGAAAGAATTGCATTCTAAATCATCTGATACAAATGGAAAATCAAAAGCTATGTGGATTCCCAAGTCTCTTCTAAAGGACTTGGATACTAAAAGAGAAGCAAAAGTTATGTGGATTCCCAAGTCTCTCTTACAAGGCTTGAACAAAAAGGAAAAATCAGAATTGGTGTCCAAGCTTCCAAAGGCTTCCACTCCATCTCCTTTCAAACATTTTTCATCTCCTAAACCTATCTTGGGTCCTCATGTCCCAAAATCCATTGTTTTGAATACATCTTCATCCATCTTGGGTCCTCATGCACCAAGATCCATATCAAAACCTAAATCCATTTCACACACTTTTCCTCTATCATTCCACTGTCCTTCAAGATGTGTGTCGATGTTGATCTTTCCTACACAAAATTTTCAATACCCTATCCAATATCTTGCACCTACCTCCTATGCATCCATCTCATATTCTTGCTATTCCTCTCATCCAATCCATCACATAAATCCTTGACTACCATCTCCCTTATCTTCCATATCAATCTTCTTTACCATCACCCTATCAACATCTGTGAGCATACTTTTAGCAGCCTTGGCCTAGTACAGCATATATTTCAGAGGAGCACTATCTAAAGAGCTAGAAGCTTTAGTTCCTCCATAAAATCAAAAAGATGAAAAAAAAGAAAAAAAAGAAAAAGAAAAAGTGCCTTGGTGAAAACCTGGTAAACAAGCACCTTGGTAGCAAAAATAAAGATAAATCAATCTGTCATATGGTGAAAACCAATTCTTGTGGCACCTTGGATAAGTACCATGATGAAAACCTGGCAAACAGGTGTCATGCATAATTCCTCCTACTTGCACTCTTCACTTGGGGGAAAGTTCCTTCCATGTCATCTTCTCCCATAATATCTTACATCCAGCTAGCTCATGAACATCCATATTCCTTCTGTTGATCTTGACAAGGTTGAGCCTATCCATGAGTATCATGTATCCTAACATTCATGATTCCTTTCATCAGCCTATTTAATTTCTCTCATGCATGCTACTCTATCATGATCTTACTTATCCCAAGCCTATCCTTCCTATCTCTATGCATCTAGGGGTGTCCTCTCATTCCTGCGAGCCTCATTCCTATGTATCAGCCCTAGTCCACCAATGAAACCAATCTCATGCTCTACCTGTTCCTCTACAAATATAAGAGGACTCCTACTCCATTCTCTGGCTGAGGATCCATGACCTTCTAATTCCTGACACACATATTGCTATACTACTAGAGGCATTCAGTCAAGAATAACCCCAACAAGATTTTGCAATGCTAACAATATATTTGCATTCGGGTTTGGAGGTGGTTCGAGAGGAGGATCCTTATTTCCTCCAAGAATCTCTACCTCTAACCCGGAAGAAGGAAATACTTTTTGCAAAGGCCGACCTCCAAAAACTATGAGACCTCAGGATCTGAACCCTGGGTCAAGGTTGAGGTCAACCTTGACCTAGGTTAGGGTCGAGGTTGACCCTGACCTAGGTTAGGGTTGAGGTTGACATAGACCTAAAAGGTCGACCCTGACCCTGAAGCCCAGAATCACTAGTCTGTAGTTCAGAATGCAGAAATCAGGCTAAACAAGAGTGGAAAGAGAGACAAAACAAGGGGGAAGCCATGTAAAGATCAGGAACCCATTCAAGGTGCTTGTCATGACCCCAAACCACTTACTCAAAAGGCTAAACATGTCTACAATGGAAGTGCTTCCATTTTTCGACTATACAATAATATTTACTTATTAAATAAATATCCTCATTTCAATAATGGAATTTAATTATTCAGATAATTGAGAAAAACACATTTATGAGGTCATATTCTATTTATTTAATTAAATATTCTCTCAAAAATCTTCTCTCTTATTTAGAAAATAGAAGTTTTGAATTAACTGTGCTTTAATGAGAAAGAAAACAGTTAAAATAAAAAAGAAAACAGTTAAAAAACAAAGGGAAAATAGTTTATTGTTTTCTTTTAAAGAAAGCTTGCTAATTTGAACTGGCTTTTCTATATGTTTTATTTCAAAAAGGAAACTTTCTATTTTGAGCAGGCTCTCAATCTATAAAAGAGCTTTCTCTTCTCATTCAAAACCCCTGAGAAAATATGCATTGTTATAATAAAGAATTGCTGATTCATTTTAGTTGATAATCTCATTTACATTTAGCTATCATTTGCAATAGAATAATTTTATTTTCATAGAATAATCTCATATTTCTAATCATGGCATAGTTTAAATTCTTAGAATAATCTTGCATCTTTCAATATCATTTAGATTATTCTTGCATTACATTGCGTCATATTTATGGGGAAATATCCCTCATTCTTAGACTTGTCGATGGTTGTGAGACTCTTGTTCTGAGAGCTATTCAAAACCCCATCTAGATAGAAGGCAACAGGTTGAATCATACAGACATGCAGGATGAATAACTCATATTCACTTATGTATGTGGCTAATAAACAAGGACTATGTTGAAGTGTATGGTTGAATAACAAGGCCAAATTTAACATATACAACTATTATCTAAGTTTTAACCTTGACACCATTACACATGAAATGTCTTATCACTATTTTAAGAGTGTGATGTTGAATTTTTAGATTTTGGATCTCTCTCTTTGAACTATTGGATAGTAACCCTTGCATGTATGTCTTGTAATTTCAATGCCTAGAAAGACAAAAAATTGAAGTAGGACACAAATCCCTTACTTTGTAAGCTATGATCTGTCCACAATAGCTTCTTCTCTACTTATATGCATATTAGATCTCCTTAAATACTAGTATCTCCTTTCAAGGCAGAAAATCATTTTTTGTTTTCAATAGAGATCTGCTTGCTAATGCTAATAATAGTGTTTACGAATCTCTTCACCAAATGGAAAGAATTGAATCAGTGGCATGTTGTTTTAGCTACATGTATTGCTCAATGTTTCTTACCCCAACACCATCCTTTGGTGACAACTCCCAACTATACTACTTCGCTATTATTAAGAATGAAAACTTCACGGTGGCTTAAAATGGAAACCACTCACACTAACTATCTCCAATTAATCGATGCATTGTCTAAAGTTGTAAATGTGGTTATTGGAAGAAAGGTTAGAATATTGAAAGGCTAAAAAATGTATGAAGGTAGATGGATACATACACTCCTCAACAATATTTCTGCATTGAAAGCCCATCAAAATCAAGCCAACATAGAAGATGTGAGTTTCTCTTCGGTTGCAATTTAATTTTTCCTTGTTTACAATGATTCCAACTCCATATTTTTGTGGGTATAAACTATAAAGTCATCTCTGTACTTTTTGTTATTGATATTTATACCACTTGTCACATTTTCTTATTCTATCAATTTTTACCAATGTGCTTTTCTAATCACATTCTGTTTCTTCTGTGAGGCGCTCTCATCCCGAGCCCCATCGTAGTTTTCTAGATTTCTGCTTATGATAGACTTAGCACTTGATACATTATATTTTGATGCACTATGGATTTATGGATTTTATGCTTTATGTCATGGATTGATCATTTTGGATGTTGAATACATGATATTTTATGATGCACATGATGGACTATATTATGTTTCTATTATGGACCTTTCATTTTGAGACATTTGATTTGGAAAAATGCTATGATTATGTGATGGATAAATGATGATATGAGAATGACTAGAAATTGACATTTAATTGAGTTATCATGAAATGTGAATTTTACTTTATGATTATGTGCTTAAATAAAATTATTATTTCTTATGATCTTAGGTGATTTAAAATTTAGTATGTAGATGTTTCCGTAATATTTTGAATGTTTTTTATTTCCTAATAAAGTATATTTTATCTCCTTCGACTAATGATATTTGGATTCAGTGTGCAAGTATGAGACCATGGTATGAAATCCTGGGAACCAAACATAGGTATATGTGAACTCAGTTTAATCCAAGGTTGCATTTAATGAGATACAAGACCTCGTTGTATCATGAATTAATTTGTAAACGTAAATGTTTGATTTTTGAAATTTAGTTCATAAATGTTATTTTCATATTAAAATTCTTTGTGTTTTATGCCCAAGTGGATATGACATGTGTCTAGTGATGTGTAAGTGTTTTTATGTGTCACTTCACACTTGTGTATGTACTTGGGACCATGACATGTCCACTTGAGGAATTGGGTTCCCACCTACCTAGGTTAGTACCAAGTAGATCCCCATGTGTTTTCCTTGATTGGAGAGCTGGAGGTGTGGTCACTTTAACAAAATTTTGTGAGCATGCTTTAGTGGACTTTTGGGGGGTTAGAAATGTGCCTAGAGGTGTGTTAGGGTAATTTTAGGTAGCCCATTTGGTATAACTATGAGTAAGGGTCATTTTAAACTCTAGGCTAACCCTTGGTTGACCAAGAAACCCTTCCAAAAGTTGGATTTTTAAGTTGGATTAAAATCAACTTTTGGAAGCACGATCTTGGATAGACCACCCTTCCATTTTGATGCAAAGACCTTACTTCCCTTTTTTTAGTTTCCCTTTTTAGGTCCATTTTTAGAAATTTGTAAGAGGCTTAGTGAAGAGAAACCAATTAGAGGCTTTCCTTTTCCCCATGAGTTTCTAGTGGCCTTTTTAGTGGTGACTCTCCATGTTGGAGAGTTTGAACACCCACTCTCTAGCTTAGAGACTTGGCTAGAATTGGTAAAGCTTTGAGAAGAGGACTTAGGCTATAAGGGAGCTCTTCAAAAAAAATCTTGCCACAATCTTAGACTTAAGTTGGTGGACCCTTGCATTTTAATTCTTGTTGTCTTTTATGTTGCAATGAAAATGAATGTAGCATGTTGGTGTGCTTGAGAAATGTAGAGGTGACTTTGTGTTTTTTTTTATGTTGTTGTGTGAAAATGATCTTGGTGATGTTTTTCTTTCATTGTTGTTGTTTTTTTAATGGAAGCATCAAGACCCACTCACCCTTGGGAGGAAAGAGTAGCCTTGGGGGTGAAGGAGTTTGATAGCCCTTAGGTGTAGAGTCTTTCCTCAAGGAAAAGAGGGAGAAATCATGGAGTATGGGCTCCATGAAGCCATCCTTTGTTGCTTCTTTTCTTGGGGGTCATAAGGGTGTTGTTTTTTGGCTTGTAGCCATGGGGTCATAAGGGTATTTTGATCTGAAAATGGGAATGTGTAAGGATGGTATTATTTTTTGTAAGCCTTGTGAGGGCTTGTTAATGCTTTTGGGTTTGGCCTTCTCCCCTTGGGTACTTGGTCCACTTCACCCCATTTTAGGGTCATTGAGAGACCCCATTGTGAAAGCCTTGGTTGGGAATCTTGTGAGTGTTACTTTTTTTATATTTTTTATTTGATGTATGTTTGTAACCCTCATTTGTTTGGTTCCCCAAGATCAGGGGTGGCCTCTTAGAGGCCTAGGTTGGGAGGTGAGCATCCCATGGTATTTTTGTGTTCTTCTTGTTATAGATTTTTCTCAATGATTGGAGCTTGAAGACTAAAGGTTAAGATTGGAAAAAGAAGAAAGAATGTTGTTTTGACAAATAAATTTTGTAATAGTCATATGGATGAAAACATTGTAGCTTTTTTTTTTTTTAATTTTTAATTTTTTTTTTGCAAATGTTTGGGTGAAGGACTTGGTTGTTAACTTGTATTCTTGAAAGAAAGGAAAATAAAATGCAGCATTCTATGTATTTGAAAGAAAGGATCAATAGAGTAGTATTTATCATCTTTCACCTTCTTACCTTCATTAAATAACTATTTGAAAAATAAAATCATCTTCTAAAGTAAAAATTTGATTACATAAAGTTTCCTTGAAAGTTTCTTGCAAAGAAAATAAGAAAGCTATGTGTAGGAAGTGACTTCAAATTAAATAACCACTTAAGTATATGCTTAATTTTCATCTTCATGCATATTCATTTATTTTCAAACCTTTCTAAATGGGGTTACTCTAAACTATGCATCTTTCATTTTAGGATTAAAAGAGCTTAAGACATGAGGGTTATTGAGTAAATAAAATTTAAACAAGAGTAAATAGAGAGAAAAAAAACTTGCAGCATTTCTTTATTTAAAAAAAAATATAAAAAATACATAAACACAGAAAACTAATATTTTTTAATCTAACAACAGAATATATATATATATATATATATATATATATAAAACAAAAAAATTATTAAAAAAGCAAAAAAAAATGCAAACAGGGGCGGCGGTAGGGAGGTCGTTCCCCCATCCACCGCCGACCCTTCCTTTAAGGAAGGCAGCAGGGAGGGAAGGGGTTCGACCCCCCCGTGGGGCCCAAGGCCCCACCCTCCACAGTTGTGGCCATTCGACCGCAGACTATGGGAGGAGTGGTGGCCGTGGCTGGCATGACTGCTAGCCCCACCCTCCTCACAAAATAGCACACAGCCCTCCGTAAACCAACATCGCCGTGACATCCAGCATGACCATTTCATATAGAAACCCTGCGATTTCTAGGAAAAAAAATACAGAGGCAAGCAGTAATAAATTATATATATATATATATATATATATATATATATACACTTACAGAAATGTGAGTATATACATATATCTAAATGTTTATATGACTGAGAACATTCTATCTTTGGCTCCCTTGGATTTTTCAGACCTACATTGAAGAATATGAATAAAAAAATACTCTTAGGGTTTGGAAAAGAGAAGAGAAGAGATCAAGTGAGGAGAGAGAAAAGAAAACTCCTCTTCACCTCTCCATAATTGGGGCCCTAACCCTAAATTTGAATTAGGGTTAGGGTTTGCAAATTTGGAAAGGAGAGAGAGTTGACTTTTCTTATATTTATTTTAATTACTAGGTGAGTGTGCTTTTGTGAAAAAGTTTTAAATACATTTTTGGTGGGGGGGGGGGGGGGGAACTTTTNTTTAATTACTAGGTGAGTGTGCTTTTGTGAAAAAGTTTTAAATACATTTTTGGTGGGGGGGGGGGAGGGGAACTTTTAAATTTGACCCCTAGAATTTAATATCTTTTCTAATTTACTTTTAAGTTAAAAATTTAAGTTATTCTCAAATGATGGTATTTTGATTTATAACATGAGGTTGTTTTATTATTGACAAAACATGTTAGTTAATTGAATTAATAACCTAATGTATTGCACCATGTATAATTAGAATGCCAAATATTATAAAATTCTAATTAGAATGCCAAATATTATAATATTATCAACTATGACAACTAATTATATTTGATTTAAATTAAAATAGAAATATAGTTAAATAAAGTTTCCAATTATTTATCAAAAGAGTTAGTAAGTTTATATTCTACTTCCTATGGTTTGGTTAAGATGGTTAGGAGGTTTATGTAACCAGATTGATTAAATTATTTAATAAAACCTTGTTAAGGACATTAGATTTTTACTCCGCACCTAGAGGTATGTTGCCAAGTAATTAAAGCTCTAAATAGCTAAAACATGCATCTTTATCCCAGCAATATTATTTTTATGAGACCAATATATGTGGCTAGTATATTGGTCATTGTAAAAATAGTGTTATCGTCATAACATTTGTGATGTCAAAAGACAAGGGTATTCTAGGTCATAACTAGCAATGGAAACAAATGTATACCTAATTAATAGGATAGGGTGATGGATTACGTCGAGTTCAACTTCTAATTAATTTATTAGTCATAGATGAAATGATGAAGCAGACCCCCTCTAGTAAACTTGGCTAACTAAGACTAATTTTAATTTCAGGGTTGAGGGATGTTGTCATAAGAACATGATCCCACTTGATCCTACAAGTGTTATTGTAATGCAACCTAGTACACTCTGGATAGTTGAAAATTTAATCTTTCTCGCTTAGTAAACCCCTTACAGTGATCCTCTATACAATATTTAAACCCTTCAAAAAATAATTGTTGCATTTTCGGGCGCAAATTTTTGGGCATGACACTTGGTATCAGAGCCATGTTTCAACATTGGAACCTTAAAACCCACTATGTTTCACAAAATTTAAACCATCATCCGGTTCTGTGTCAGTATCTTCATCTTTGCAAGAAGCTATATAGCTAGCCTTTTTGCCTTTGTCCTTGTAATCTTGGGTATCACTTCTTTCTGATCGTCGGTAACCTCTGTAATCTTTGTTATCACCTCTGTCAGATTTACTCTAGGACATATTGCAGCAAAGTGTCCAATCTCTTTACAATTAAAATATACAAGTGGTAACTTACCTTTGTATCTACCTTTTCCTCTTAGCATTCTTCTTGCCATGAGTGCTTCAATTTAATCTAGATCTTCTTCTTCACTTTCTCTTTCACTATCTTTTCTTGATGAGTGTCTTTGACTAGATTTTCTTATTCTCACTGAAGACTTGAATGCAGACTCTAAGCTTGGTGAGACACTCTTATCAAAGTTATTCATCTCAAATGAAATCAGTCTACCAATCAAGCTATCAAGAGTGACTGTATTATTTGCTACTGCTCTCATTTCTTGAATAGAAGATACTCTAATAGCATATATAGGCAATAAGGTTCTTAGGATTTTACTTACCATTGTCTCCTCTTCAAGTGTACCTCCAACACCTCGTATAGCATTGACTACTTTTATTTTAGTGCTATACTGTGTGATGTTTTCACCTTCTTTCATTCTGAGATCATCAAACTTTCCTCTAAGGCTTTCTGCCTTGGCTCTAAGAACATTTGCATCACCTCCATGTACAAGTTTCAACTTGTCCCACATTGTCTTTGCATTTCTTCAATCTTTGACATCTTCAAATTCAGCATCAGAGAGTGAGGCTGAAAGCTCTATAACCATGCAGTTATGTTCATGCTTTACTCTCAATTGATCCACTATCAATAGTCCTGTAGGCAACACATATTCAGTTTCTAAGTATTAAGTAATATCATTGCCAATACCTGATAAGTGAAGACTTATCTTGCTTTGCCATGAAGAAAAGTTGTCCTTGTTTAACTTGGGCACATCTCGTCTATTCATCTTGTGATCTTTCACTTAGGTCTTGAAACCTTCCTTCTAAGCACACAAGCTCTGATACCAATTATTAGTAAAAAATGAGAGGGGGGGTGAATCAGTGGCCTCAAATTTTTATCCAATTTAAACTTTAATCCACCAATCAATACTTCTCAAATTATTAAGTCCCAACAAGATGCATGCCTTTGAAATATTTGAAACAAATAACTGTCTGTCAGTTTACCTTGTCTGTCCCGTTTCTCCTTGATAACCAATAAGCAGTAAACTATATTTACCAATACTCAATAAATATGTAGAGTATACCAGTCAATCCATAAATGCATATGTAGAATGTAAAATACTAAAGTAATTAACCATACACACATAACACAAGGATTTTAACGTGGAAACTCTGTTAAGGGAAAAAACCACTGTGACCGGTACCCCAAATTTTCACTCTTCTGAAGTGAGCCCTGTTAGGAGCCAACCCTGTTAAAGGTTACAAAACACACTATTAAGTGCAACCTTGTTAGAGGATTTTCAATACACAGGTTGTCACTAAGTATATGGCATCTACGCTACCATCCTTGAATCAGTCTCATGACTGTTAATAGGCTTTATGCAAAATCTTACTATCATCCTTTAATCAACATCCTTCTTAGACTGTCAATAGGCTTTAGGTAAGACCGGTGCTACTATCATGAGTCAACCTTCTGGTAATCTGTTAGGATATACCTCAATTATAAAAGACTGTTAAGTCCTGCTTTTTTAAGAGACTTTAATGCTTCAATGGTTAAACTGAAACAAAATGATCTGTTTCTAATGCAATTGAATTGTAGATTTTTAGATCTATTTACTTACAATATTTTTTTGATCAATGTATGAATTCAATTCCTTTGTACTTAACTCTTTCTACTCTGTGATGCTGTGATTCACTGTCTGTCAATGTCTGCAGAATTCTTTAGCTCTCCCTTAGCTTGATTAATCAGAACTACATGAAGTTAATCCTTCATCAATTTCTCTTCAACATCTTCTATCAGTTCACTCCCCCGTGTATTTGATTGCGTATTGACCACCATGAGAATGAATTATGCTTGTCTCTTAAATAGACATGATTTTCCTTAATTCTAGGTTCTTTGATTCTTGATTCTTGGCGTGAAAAACAATCCAGCCAAATTGATTTATGGCTTCGACTCCTGATTTATCTCATAGTTATCTTCTTGCCAACTATACAAATCACTTACTTAACTATGGTAAAATAAAAAAAATAAAACAACCAGTTAATTCTATCCTTTAGCTCTGCCAGCTAGATATTTTGTCATTTTCTAATCTCTCTGTTCCATCGGTTAATTCTATAGTTCATTTCCAGTGACGACTGCCAGTTCTATCGGTGTTGCTTCAGTTAGCTTCAGGATCTCCATCTATCGGGCATCATTGGATCTTTGTTCATTGGGAAACACTATTTTTACCTCATCGGGTATCATGTGATTCTACTTCGTCGGACAACACTATCTTCTGCTTGTCAGGCATCACTGTGACTTTCATCTCTGTCTTTACCGATGGTGTGCACTCCGCTGGTGTAGTCTGTCACTTAGTGAATACTAGACTTTTATGCATTGCTAGAAGAATAACCTTTATTCCATTGGTTCTCTGAAGTCTTTGGCATGATTATATAGATGATATCAAGTTGACATCAATGACAATACAAACCATTAACTGATTTAATGTCTTGCATGATCTTCAACTTAATATTCAATCATTTAATTAGTTACATGTCATCAATATGGTGGAGGACAGAGGAGTTAAAGAGTAATCTGGCTATCAACACCCTCACTTGGAGCACTTTCTTTGAGAGATTTAGAGACTATTATCTATCTAAGCACTATAGATAGCGATAGATAGATGAGTTCCACGATCTTTAGTAGAGGGGAATCACTGTCACACAGTATGAGTGTAAGTTTCTAGAGCTTCTACCCTATGTAGAATACATGAGAGATGAGAAGATCAAGGTCAACTACTTTGTAAAGGGGTTGAATGCATCTATATTTGGTTTAGTGTGCATGGAAGCACCAAGGAACCTTTGAGAGGCCGTAGAAAAGGCCTTGATTTCTGAAGAGATTCAGGGTAGGGTACAGGATGCACGAGATTGGTCTCAGAATAGAAATTCCATACCACAGAGTTCAGGGTATAATAAATCACATTGGAAGAGTAACAATAATAAAAAAAATTCTTTGGGGTCTTACAAACCCCCTCCACCTCACCAATAGTCACATCAGGGATAGATAAAGAGGGCTCCTCAAGGGCAACAGGGCTCCAAGCCCAAACAGTGGCATACACAGGGTCCTAGAAGGGACCAGAGGTCACAAACATCATCTACACCCCCAGGTAGGACTCAACAGTCCTCCAGGGGTGGTTTTAGTAGTTCTAGCGGGATAGGCGAATCACAGTTCTCTAGATCCCAGGGTACCTAGTTTTAGAATTCAGGACCATGTTACTCTTGTGGTGCCATGGGGCACTTGGCTAGGGACTTCCCTCAGGGAGGTGGTCAGTGCATTGCAACATCAAAGCCCACTATTGGAGATATGGGTAGATCCCATAGAGTTTTTGTAGCGGTTGACAACTGCCAGGCAAAACATCAGGCTATAGTGATTGAGGCTTCAAGTATGATTGGAGGTAACCGAGTTACTATTTTATTTGAATTTGGTGCTACATATTCTTTTGTCTCTCCATTGGTTGTGGAGAATTGCGAGCTAGTGGAAGCTAGACAAGAAGTTAGTTGGGAGGTGGAGTTAGCCTCAGGTTCTAGAGTACCCATCACCTCCTTAGTTAAGGATTGCCAAATTTAGATTGGTATCATGACTACCATAGAAGATCTATGTATCACACCTCTTAGATCCTATGGAGTAGTAATTTTTATGGATTGACTTTATGCCCACAGAGCCAAGCTAGATTGTCAAAAAAAGAGGGTAGAATGTTTGGATGATGATGATAATTCTATAGTTATTCCAAGGCTTCAGAGGTCGGTATCCATTTGTATGATCTCCGCTATATAGCTTAAGAAGAGCATGCGAAAGGGGTTCCAGTTATTTTCCATCACTATCATTGATAGGGAAGAGGAAGAGGATAAGGAAACCTCCCTATATGATCATCCTATGTTACATGAGTTCGCAGATGTGTTTCCTTCAGAACTACCCGGTATGCCTCCCCATAGAGAAGTTGATTTCCATATAGACCTCATTCTAGTAGCCGCACCCGTATCTAGAGCACCATACATGATGTCTTCTAAAGAGCTTAATGAGCTCAAGATTTAGCTAGAGGAGCTCCTTGAGAAGGGGCACATATGACCCAGTGTCTCTCCTTGGGGTGCACCAGTTATCTTTGTCAAAAAGAAGGATGGATCTCTTAGGTTGTGTATGGATTACCGATAGTTGAACAAATTAACCATTAAGAACCAATATCCACTACCTAGGATTGATGACTTGTTTGATCAGTTATAGGGTGCCTGTGTGTTCTCCAAGATAGATTTTAAATCGGGGTACCATCAGTTGAGAATTGTGGAGAGTGATATCTAGAAGACAACTTTTCAGACAAGATACAAACATTATGAGTTCACAGTTGTAACATTTGGTCTTACGAATGCCCCAGCTGTATTCATGAGCCTCATGAATGGGGTATTCTGCACTTTCCTTGATATATTTATGGTAGTGTTCCTTGATGACATTTTGATATATTATCGAGATAAGAAGGAACATGAGGAGCACTTGAGGCAGGTGTTACAGTGTTTGAGGGATAATCAGTTGTATGGAAGCTTGTCGAAATGTGCCTTCTTTAGATCAGAGGTTAGATATCTAGGCCATGTTATATGAGGTGATGGGATCTTAGTGGACCCATCAAAGATTGATGCCATTATGAATTGGCCTGCACCCACTACTATAAACGAGGTTAGGAGTTGCATGGGTCTCGTAGGTTATTACATATGATTTGTTGAGGGGTTCTCTAGAGTGGCTCATCCTATCACATCCCTTCAGTGAAAGGGAAAGAAATTTGAATGGAAAAAGAAGTACGAGAGAGACTTTTAGGAACTCAAGAAAGCACTTACTAGTGCACCTATTTTAGTAGTGTTGGAGCCTTCAACGGATTTTGTGGTTTGCACTGATGCTTCCTTAGATGGTTTGGGGACATTTATTTTGTAGGGAGGATGAGCTATAACATATGAGTCTAGAAAATTGAAGACCCATGAGTTAAATTACCCTACCCATGACCTTGACCTTGCGACAGTGGTTCATGATGTAGTGAGGTGGCAAAATTTCCTCTTAGGGCATCGATTTGAGCTTCATTCAGACCATCAGAGTTTGCAATATATATTCACTTAACCAAACCTTAACGCTAGACAAAGGAGGTGGATGGAGTTCTTATGTGAGTATGACTTTGATGTCCATTATATCAAGGGGAAGAAGAATGTAGTCGTAGATGCTTTGAGTAGGAGGCGACATGAGTTATCGTCCATGATCACTGACATAGAATTGAGAGATCGTATATTGCATCATTTGCAAGAGGATGAGTTGTATGTGGAGGTTTTTCAGATGGTCCTATCTCAGAGACCCTTTGAGGGGAAGTTATTAGAGTATTCCTTAGATTTTGATGGACTATTACATAACAAAGGACACATCTATGTACCTTCTTCCAAGGATTTGCATATTACTATTATTATAGATGCTCATAGAGCCCCTTATGCAGTGCATCCTGGAGTCAAGAAGATGCATGCTAATTTGAGACAACTTTATCACTGGCCAGGCATGAGGCAACACATTGTAGAGTTAGTAGCCTGATGCCTTGAGTGCCAGAGGGTTAAGACAGAGCATGGTCATCTAGGAGGGCTCCTTCAGCCTCATGAGGTACTAGAGTGGAAGTGGGATGTTATATCTATGGACTTCATTGTTAGTCTCCCTATGTCATCTCATCTCCATGATTCCATCATGGTGACAATTGACAAGTTGACCAAGGTTGCCCACTTCTCACTTGTCCATACCACTTTCACAGCACTAGCAGTGGAATAGATTTTCTTGCGGGACATTGTTAGACTACATGGCATTCCTCATAAGATCATTTTTGAGAGGGATTCTCTCTTTACATAATCTTTTTTGAGAGAATTACAGATAGCTCTAGGCACCAGGCTCAATTTTAGCATAGCTTATCACCTAGAGATAGATGGTTAGACAGAGAGGGTTAGTCAAGTGCTTGAGGATATGCCCCATATATATGTTATGGACCATCAAGTTAAGTGGGAGGAGTACCTACATTTAGCAGATTTTGCCTATAATAATGGGCATCATTCATCCTTGGGTATGCCACCCTATTAGGCCTTTTACGATAGACCTTGTAGGACACCTTTGAGTTGGCATAGAATTGAGGATAGGGTAACCATTGGACTACATTTAGTCCTTGAGATGGAGCACCATGTAGCCTTGATTAGGCAACATCTTAGGGAGACGTAGGATCAACATAAGAAGTATGCCGATGCAAAGAGGACAGATCGAGTCTACATGGTTGGAGATAGAGTCTTCTTGAGAGTGCGGCCACATAAGAGTCCAATCCATTTCAAAAAGGGCTCTAAGCTTGCACCTTGATTTGTGGGACCATTTGAGATTTTGGAGAAGATAGGACTAGTTGCTTACCGTCTATCTTTGCCACCTATCCTATCACGCATCCATGATGTGTTTCATGTTTCTGTTTTGAGAAAATATATTTATGATGAGTCTCATGTGATAGATTGGGATGCCTTACTGGTGGAGTCAGATGGGTAGCTAGCATTGGAGCCTATCCACATTTTGGCATGCTAGACACTGGGCCTTCGAGGCCGAGAGCTAGACCATGTTAGAGTTCAGTGGGATTGCTATGATGAGGTTACAACTTCATGGGAGGATGCAAAGAAAATGAGAGCACAATATCCCCATCTTTTTGATGAACTCCAGGAGGAATTTCATGACTAGGGGGGAGGATGTGAGGCCTTACCACGAGCCCCATCATATTTTTCCATATTTTCGCTTATGATAGACTTAGCACATGATACATTATATTTTGATGCACTATGGATTTTATACTTTATGTCATGGATTGATAATTTTGGATGTTGGATACATGATACTTTATGATGCACATGGTGGACTATATTATATTTCTATTATGGACCTTTCATTTTGAGACATTTGATTTGAAAAAAAAACTATGATTATGTGATGAATTAATGATGAGATGAGAATTACTAGAAATTGACATTTAATTGAGTTATCATGCAATGTGAATTTTACTTTATGATTATGTGATTAAATGAAATTATTATTGCTTATGATCTTAGGTGATAAAATTTAGTATGTAGATGTTTCCTTAAAATTTTGAATGTTGTTTGTTTCCTAATAAAGTATATTTTATCTCCTTGGACTACTGATATTTGGATTCAATATGCAGGTATGAGACTGTGGTATTAAATCTGGGGAACCAAACATAGGTATATGTGAACTCAGTTTAAGCCAAGGTTGCATCTAATGAGAGACAATACCTCGTTGTATCATGATTTAATTTGTAAATGTAAATGTTTGATTTTTAAAATTTAGTTCATAAATGTTATTTTCATATTTAAATTCTTTGTGTTTTATGCCCAAGTGGATATGACATGTGTCTAGTGATGTATAAATATTTGCATGTGTCACTTGACACTTGTGTATGTACTTGAGACCATGACATGTCCACTTGAGGGATTGGGTACCCACCTACCTAGGTTAGTACCAAGTAGATCCCCATGTGTTTTCCTTGATTGGAGAGCTGGAGGTGTGGTCACTTCAACAAAATTTTGAGTATGTTTTAGTGGACTTTTGAGGGGTTAGAAAATTGTCTAGGGGTTTGTTAGGTAATTTTTAGGTAGCCGACTTGTTATACCTATGGGTAAGGGTCATTTTTAACCCTAGGATAACCCTTGGTTGACCAAGAAACCCTTCCAAAAGTTGGATTTTCAAGTTGGACGAAAATCAACTTTTGGAAGTAGGATCTTGGATAGACCACCCTTCCATTTTGATGCAAAGACCTTACTTCCCTTTTTGGGTCCATTTTTACAAATCTGTAAGAGGCTTAGGGAAGAGAAACCAATTAGAGGCATTTCTTTTCACCGTGAGTTTCTAGTGGCCTTTTTAGTGGCAACTCTCCATGTTGGAGAGTTTGAACACCCACTCTCTAACTTAGAGACTTGGATAGAATTGGTAAATCTTTGAGAAGAGGACTTAGGCTATAAGGGAGATCTTCAACAAATTTATTGTCATAAGCTTGGACTTAGGTTGGTGGACTCTTGCATTTTACTTCTTGTTGTCTTTTATGTTGCAATGAAAATTAATGTAGCATGTTGGTGTGCTTGAGAAATGTAGAGGTGCCTTTGTGTTTTTTTTTATGTTGTGTGAAAAAATCTCTTGGTGATGTTTTTATTTCATTTTTGTTGTTTTGTTAATGGGAGTCTCAAGGCCCACTCACCCTTAGAAGGGAAGAGTAGCCTTGGGGGTGAAGGAGTTTGACATCCCTTGGGTGTAGAGTCTCTCCTCAAGGAAAACAGGGAGAAATCATAGAGTATGAGCTCCATGAAGCCATCATTTGTTGCTTCTTTTCTTGGGGGTCATAAAGGTGTTGTTTTTTGGCTTGTAGCCATGGGGATCATAAGGGTATTTTGATGAAAATGGGATGTGTAAGGATGGTGTTATTTTTTGTAATCCTTGTGAGGGCTTGTTAATGCTTTTGGCTTTGGCCTTCTCGCCTTGGGTACTTGGTCCACTTCACCCCATTTTAGGGTTATTGAGAGACCCCATTGTGAAAGCCTTGGTTGGAAGTCTTGTGAGTGTTTAAACTTGTTTTGTATTTGTTGTATAATGTATGTTTGTAACCTTTCTTTATTTGGTTCCCCAAGCTCGGGGGTGGCCTCTTAGAGGCCTAGGTTGGAAGGTGAGCATCCCATGGTCTTTTTGTGTTCTTGTTGCAGATCTTTCTCAATGATTAGAGCTTGAAAAATAAAGGTTAAGCTTGGAAAAAGAAGAAAGAATGTTGTTTTGACAAATAAATTTTGTAATAGTCATATGGATGGAAACATTGTATACTTGTTTCAAAAAAAAAAAGCTTTTTTTTTTGCAGATGTTTGGGTGAAGGACTTGGTTGTTAACTTGTATTCTTGAAAGAAAGGGAAATAAAATGCAACATTCTATGTATTTGAAAGAAAGGATCAATAGAGTAGGAGTTATCATCTTTCACCTTCTTACCTTCATTAAATGACTATTTGAAAAATGAAATCATCTTCTAACGTAAAAATTTGATTACATAAAATTTTTCTTGAAAATTGCTTGCAAAGAAAAAAAGAAAGCTATGTGTAGGAAGTGACTTCAAATTAAATAACCACTTAAGTATATGCTTACTTTTCATCTTCATGCATATTAATTTATTTTCAAACCTTTCTAGATGGGGTTACTCTAAACTATGCATATTTCATTTTAGGATTAAAAGAGCTTAAGACATGAAGGATTATTGAGTAAATACATTTTTTTTCTGTAGAGATTTCTTTTCTTAAAAAAAAAAAGAAACACATGTATAAACTTGCTATGTTTAAATTCTGAATATCTCTGTTTATGTTTAGTGTATATCCCTGTTAATCAATTTGTTAAATCTATTGTAGAAAATTTACTTTCCTTATTTTGATATTTAATGGCATGGAAATACATATGTATACATATTAAAATAAGGCTATATTTTACTTTTACCCTTGTTGCATGTTATATTTATATGTTATTTGATACCATTTTTTTAATAAAATTTAAACAAGAGTAAATAGAGAAAAAAAAAAAAACTTGCAGCATTTCTTTATTTAAAAAA
>MU223547.1:2561619-2573116 GCA_018584345.1 Thuja plicata | reverse complement strand
GGGGGGGACTTTTAAATTTGACCCCTATAGTTTAATATATTTTATAATTTACTTTTAAGTTAACAATTTAAGTTATTGTCAAATGATGGTATTTTGATTTATAACATGAGGTTGTTTCATTATTGACAAAACATGTTAGTTAATTGAATTAATAACCTAATGTATTGCACCATGTATAATTAGAATGCCAAATATTATAAAATTCTAATTCAGTTAACTCTAATAATATTAACTCTTTAAAATAAATTACTGGATGAATATTGTACATTTTAAATAAAGGAATTATAGTCGTTTCATAATATTAATTAATTAAGGTTAATTTATTAGTAGTATCCGAGTTACAAACTTTAGTGTTCTGCACTTTAATGGGGAGAAATAGGGAGTCAATGATTTAACTTTATCTAGTAACGATTACCTTAAAATTAAAATGTTTATACACAAGGATAATACTTGTTAAATTCTATTATCAACCATGACAACTAATTATATTTGATTTAAATTAAAAGGGAAATATAGTTAAATAAAGTTTCCAATTATATATCAAAAGAGTTAGTAAGTTTATATTCTACTTCCTATGGTTTGTTTAAGATGGTTAGGAGGTTTATGTAACCAGATTGATTAAATTATTTAATAAAACCTTCTTAAGGACAATAAATTTTTACCCCGCACCTACAGGTATGTTTCCAAGTATTCTAGGTCATAACTAGACATGGAAACAAATACAAATGTATACCTAATTAAGAGGATAGGGAGATGGATTACATCTAGTTCAACTTCTGATTAAGTTATTAGTCATAGATGAAATGTTGAAGCAGACCCCCTCTAGTAAACTTGGCTAACTAAGACTAATTTTAATTTCAGGGTTGAGGGATGTTGTTGTAAGAACATGATCCCCTTGATCTCACAAGTGTTACTGTAATGCAACCTAGTACACTCTAGATAGTTTCAACTCTAACCTTGCTTGCTTAGTAAACCCCTTACAGTGATCCTCTATAAAATATTTAAACGCTTCAAAAAAATATTTGTTGCATTTTCGTGTGCAATTTTTGGGCATGACATATTCTTCCTGTCGTACTCCCAAACTTAGTTTATCCTATTCTTGTGACTTTGTCTAGGCATGTTGGTTTAGCCTGTTAAACCCAGTTTGTTGTTTCTATTGCATTCAGACACACATACAACTTCTATATTATTGTTGTGCTATGAAGTAGAAATGGTAAAACAAAATGAGCATAGAAAATGACAAAGCTGAAAAAAATGCATCAATGATTTGAATAAATTTATGTACGTTGGATGCAGTCTGTATGTGCCATTTTTGATAACCTAACTAGCAGCTTCACGTCAATAACTTTCACCAGCCAGAATCTAGTTCCTTTGAAGAAAATAAATAAAGAGTCCACATGGTGGCACCCACCCATTCACTATGTTTTATCCTATTAGAAGACAACCTAAAGGTCCTTTTTTGGGAGAGTGACTAATGACCAAAGGCCCTTCATTGGGCTAGTGCCTACAGGCCCTTTCATTGGACGAGTCACTCCGAGGAGTTCCTCTTCCTCTGGTTTAAATTTCTGAGTGTGGAAGTGAAACAAAAGCAATAGGTTAGGACCAGTGTCTTAGATCTATAGTACCATGCCTACTATATAAAACATTAAAATATGAACTCCAAAGTATAATCTAGATTCTTAGGTATGCACTAATCATAACTCTCCTCGTAACTATGCACCTTATTCAATTACCATATAGTTTTTAGTGGAGATTGAAAGCCCTAACTTTGCTTGTCTTTTCCTCTGGGAAAAATTTGCATCCCCTTTCCTTCTACACACCTTGTCTATTAAAATCTGTATACAATTGGAAAGAGCAGCTTCTTAAATGTGTTAGGAAATAGGATTCATAATTGTTTCAATTTTTTCTTCCTTCACCTGTGACCATCCTTGTACATACAACATGGGCATCTGTAATCTATTTATTTGTGTACAAGGCTCTATCTTCAACTTGGGTTGTATCAGTAATAGTTTGAAAGAGCAAGAAATTCATTGATTTTGTTTGAATACCCTTCTACAGGACAGGCTATACTTAGAGAGAATTCAAATTAGTTTCCAATTTCTTTGAACCTTAAATAAAATCATGGGAAATTAAGAGGAAAGTTATCCAATGCCAGGAAGTATCCGAGTTTCAGGTGTCTTGCCTAAACTCATCTCAACAAAGTTTGAATTTTTGGTGGATTAAGCATATTGAATTTATTTTCACTTGTCTCTTTATTTTAACTATTTGTTTACCAAACAAGTAGCTTGAACAATTTTTATTCTACCATCCATACATGAGCAAGACTGTAATTTATTGCTGAAAAATGATTATTGCCTTCTATCCTTTTTAGTGCTAGGTCATATCAATGTTGTACAAAAACATTAAGTGGTAGCAGTAAATTATGTATCTAAATAGCATGCTATCATATGGACTAAATCTTTGTATGATTTCTTCCTTTATGCAGTTCTCAAGTCAGTAGATTTTCCTCTGGAAACCATAGGTGAGAAACAAAGAGTGATTCAATCAACCTTTCCTTTTTGTAGATTTATTTTGGTATTTTCTAATTTAAGCAATATTTTCATTCTAAGTTAAAGATACTAGTTTTTCAAGATGGATGTGCTCGATGTGCCCTGTCCAGCCCATTCTCACAATTTTCCAATATTCAACATTCTGCTATTGTCAAGCTTGAATTTGTCAAATCCTAAGGCTAGTAAATTTCCTATAGACAAGAAAACCTAATTCTATACTTACAATTTTCCTAGGTTGTTCTAGTTTGTAATTTGGGGGAAACATAGTGCAAGAATGAACTATCAGGATTATCTAGCAAGGTTCTGATAGAACCTTGTTTGATATTGATTAGGAGGAAAACACGTGTCAATTAAAGGTATGATGATCTACATTTTCTATATATACTTTAGAGATTTCTGCTGTGGAGGCCACCTTCATTTGCAACCTAGTATGTGTCTTCAACTCTTGAGCAACCCACAAAATGTTGCTTTTTATTTGCTAAAATGAATCATGGATGTAAAGTGTAAAGCCATGATACATGTTTTTCTTTTGTGTTCAGTTAGTATTGGCAAAAGAGAATTCCAGACAAGTCCTTCTGAAGTAAATGGAGGAAAAATAACAGTGTGGAATTCAAATTTTGCTTTGTAAGTGACTATTTCTACAAATATAATGTTGTACTCTCTTATTTCTACTAATGATCTCAATTTGGTTCATCCCTATACTAAATCTTCAAGAAAATCTAACGGTGGCACTTCTTGATAGAAAGTGCAACACCATTTCTCAACCAAGTTTGTTTTTAAAGAACTTTGTAAGTTCCTTCTTGATATATGAGATTAAGAATATGTTTGAAATATTTGTTTCGTCACGTTAAGATATGAACTCATCTGCAGAGATTGGATCCCTAATTATTGTTGAGAAGGGCTCCCTGGAAGAACTATTTTCCCTTAAAGGTGGCGGGTGTGTTCATCTAAGTTTAAGCTTTGTTTTAACATTGGAGGAGTGCATGAGGATTGAGGTGGTAGGCAATTTTTACCCTTCTCACTAGATTTTTTTTCTAGTCCGTAACATGTCAGGCCTTCATGTGGTGCGATGTTAAAGTACTTTTTTTATCTTGCAGAGGGAGGCTTCTCTTGAAAAGAAGTACAAATCTGTCAACAAAAATGCCACCAGCCAGGTGCTAAACTCAATAAAAGAGAACAGAACTGGTGCTTTGGTTTCTGGCATGTTCATTTCATAAAACATTCTTAGGGATGTGATCAGTAAAGATGAAAGCTACAATGAGAAGAATCAAATAACAACTATAGTTGTTCCCCAAGTATCATTACCACATGAGAAGAAAAAGAAAATAGAGACCACTGAACGAGCATCACTTGCTCCAATATCATCACCAATTGAAAATGTCGTTCATAAAAGAAATTTCTAGTCATGATTTAAAGGATATATCTGATCAGCATTTGGAAGAAAATGGTTGCCAACATCTACCTGTAATTGAACTCAAGGAAATGGTTGCAACTATTTCATCTAAAGAGCTCACTCCACCCATTAAAGATTCATCTTTTCTTTCTGATAACATGTCATTTCCAAAATATGAGATTAAAGAGGTCGTGCAAGAAAATACCTTGTTGGAAAATGAAAATATAATGTTTGATTAGTTACCCCTATGAAAGACAGATTTGCAGAATTGGAAAATTCAGAGGTCCATGGTTTTACTGATAAATTTTCTGTGATTGGACGTGGGCAGATTGAGTTTGAAAATAATGAATCAACGTCAATAATTGCATACATGGTAGTTTCTGAGACACCTTTTTCACAAGGTTCCTTTGCAATTCATGTGGAACAAGAAACTTATGCCCCAGGGCCTCCATTGTGTCAAGAAAATTGAACATTGTTAATAGCTTTAAAGTGTTATACATTTTAGGAAAGGTTGTGTTGTGATTTTCCATACTATTATGATATTTCTACAAAATGTACAATCGTACCAATGGCTGCTGTTGTAAATGCCAGTCGAGTAATTTCAAAATACATATTTGTGCAAGCCTCTGATTAAGAGAAATCAATGCAGAACCGTGTTGCCCAAAGTTGGGAATCTATCTGCAGACAAAGGATATCAGTTTTTTTCAAATATATGGAACATCAAAGGTGTTTTCTTTGCTCTTTGATGTATATCAATATTCTACAATGAAGTAAGCTAGTTTGATGAAGAGGAGAATAACTCAAACCAGATAGCTTCTCATTTGGCAGCTGATGCAAAAAATTGTTAAATCGGAAATTGTAGAGAGAATCTCAGTTATTGTACAGAACATAACTTCATTCCTAACTTCATTTATTGTTTCTTTCATTGAGGAGTGGAAAATGTATGTACTCATACTTGCTACATTTCCTCTTCTCATCTTTGCAAATTTTGTGTAGGTAAGTTAATCTTGATCCTTTTGATCAAGCAGTTAAGAGAATATTTTTTATAGGATTGAATTGTGTCATGCAAACTTACAAAGAATCCAAGGCATAATATGAGAAAAAATGATCTAACATTAATTTAGCACATAAGGTGGAAATTGATTATAACAACTTCCTTAAGTTTAAGCCTGGCAAAATCTGAACAATTTTGAGCTCATGGATGATTAAGTTTGTGATGAATATAAGTCTATTTTGCTCCTCACTAGAAAGACAAAATTATTGGTAGCTTATGCATGGGAAATTTAAAAGGCTCACTTGTAATCTAGGTAATGTGAAGCATGTTTCTTTTATTTTGAAAAATCTTCCAAATAGTAGCTTAAGTTTTATCTTTTTCACAATAATATTCTCTGAATGTTGTCTATGTTTGTTTCAACAACTATCTCTTAGGGATTCCCAAGAGACACAGAAAAAGCACATACAAGAGCAAGTATCATAGAAAAAGAAGAAATTAGCAACATACAGACTGTAGCTTCCTTCAATGCAAAGGAAAAAATCCTCAATCTTTTTGGTATGGAACTGAAATCCCATCAAACCCAAAGACTAAAGCAGGGTTAGTTAGCAGGCATTCTCTTTGGAAGACACATTATGCAAAAGTTCATCACGAACTTTGATAGCCACAACATGTATTAATCAAGTGTAAAAGAAAGGGATTATAAGGTGAAATATAACTTCACTAAGAAACAAGCCTACACATTGATAAAGGCCCTCTAATGTGTGCAATAAATTTTAAGTGTCTTACACTCTGATGTGTTCAAAATGCACATAGCTCACCAAATATTCAACAAAGGGTTCTGCCTTGGTCAAAATCTATATGGTAACTTAAGCCTATTATATCCTAATAGCCAATTTATGAAAAAATATTTGTATCCCTTCCATAGAAAAAAAAATCTTCCAACCAAGATGAGAGAAGATTTCTTATCTGCAACTCTAATGGGAGAAAAGGGCCACTTTTAAGATTTGGTCAGATATGTTGAAACTCTAACTCCATGGGAAGTTTCTAAGTCTTCCTATATTTAGTTTGAAACTAGTTTGAGCTTATGATATTAAGTGTGGAGGGAGAAAATGTTTGACATACCTCTGCAGGATGTTTTTGGGCCCTAACTAAGGATTTTTGTGTTAAAACCTCTATTTCTCCCTAATGAAATGTTGAAAAACTCTACAATTCAGTGAGGATAGATATTGGAGGATGTATTTTAAGATTCTTATGGTTGTACAATGGTTCAATGCAGTTGGAAGGAGGTTGGATTGAAGAAAAGCCAGACATCTAAAATGTGATTGGCACGATTTTGAGTGCAAACCCCATAACTTGCTATTGGAGTGGTTTCAAACCCTAAGAGTTTAGATTTAGGCTATTTTTGGAAGGCTTAAGAGTTCCCCCATGTTGCATTTGAGAAATATATGGTTTTGTTAGGTGCCCCTTCATTAAGTACCATAATTAGGCCTCTAAGAACCCTGAAGTTGAGGGACTTAGAGGAAGATCCAAATCTTTTCCTTTTGGGAGAGTTTCTGTCTCATGGACCATGCATAGGAAATCCAATAATATTTGGGTGTTCTAAAGGATAGGTTGGTGTTGTTCTCACATATGCAATTTGGGAGGCCTAGAAGGATGTTAGTGCAAGAATGCTTTTTGTTCTCTAAGTGATTGGTAGACCAAAGTTAGGGACTGGTTTGGCTCTTATGGTGACACTAGAGGCTATCCAATAGGTTCAAAGTTCATTTGAAACCATAAGTCAATTTTTTAGTTGCTGGAGTAGTCAGGGTGGTTTGGGAACACTTAGTCTAGAGGGTTCATCAAACTTTGTAGGTGTGTTTGTTGGATGTAACCATGGAGTTGAGTTGTGGGTCTGGTTATGATAATGTATCAGAATGTTGAGATAATTACACTAAGGTGTGAGGTTTGATTGGAGGTACTCCATATACACAAAAGGGAGTAGTTTCTAGATTGAATCAAGGACAACATCTTTCATAAAATTGACAGTTAAATCCTGCAATTTTCAATAAAATAGTATAACATCTTTCATAAAATTGACATTTAAATCCTGCAATTTTCAATATAATATCATTTCAATCAATTCAATTCTTCATGGCCTACTGTCTAGGTTTTTATGAGAACTGAACCAATATAATCCCCACTTTACCAATCATAAAAAAACTATGAAGAAATTTGACTATTCCTTCATGAACATTTTATTATATAAACTAGTAATTAACTTATTTACACCCACCATTCATAACCAATAATTAACCAGACTAAAATTGGAACTGATCTTTAAAAATACTAGAAGATTAGAAGGTATCATGAAAAATAGTTGTTCTTTGACTCACCTCAAGTTTATCACTGCTAGTACTATAAATATCATGCACATCATGTTTGAAATCATCATAATCATTATCAAAGTTGTCTTTTACTTTTCATTCTTCTTTCATATGATTGCTCTGCATGTGGGTTTAAATCATGGAAGGTTAATATAGGTCAAGTAAAGAATGCAAAAACTATGAAATTTTCCAAAATAACTATTATATTACCTCAGCTTCAACACAACTATGATTGGGCTCCACAATCTTGTGCACTAGTTCATCATGATCACTATCGATGTCGACAACTTTGTTTTTGTGTTCCTTTGATAAAATTGTTCTGCATGTAGCTAAAATTAATAAAAACTCATAAAGACGTTGATCAAAATGATGCTCTCAAAAATACAAAGCTACATTACTATGAACCAAAATTAACTCAACAATATAACCTCTTACCTGATATGAATTCATGGAATTATGATCATTCCATGAAGAAACTATAGGCTCAACCGAGGAAGTCAACTGTAAAACTTTCTCAGTAAGACTGTGTAAGTGCTTCATTATATGTTCATACCCATCATTTGAGCTGGCATGATTTGTAGAGGCTCTTACTGGGCATTCCACAGATGGTTGTGAAGTCGTTGTTGATGAACTAGACTTCCACTTCATACTATTCTTAGATTTATTAGGATCTAGTGCTGCCATATAGTTGACCAAATCTTCTGCACCTGCTTCTCTATTACTGTTTTACACCTAAAATAAAATGTCAATTTTTTCACAGTTAGTTCAATAAAAAAATTAAATTTAAATAACATAATTTAAATTGAGTCAAAAATCCATACACTTACTCTAAATTTATTTATTTTTGCCTGCAACCCGCATCGGCCAAATGTATATTCAGCCTTCACACTATCTCTTTCTCTCTTGCCTTTATTACTCTTTGTCAAATATTCTTCAGAATGCATACTTTCTTTCAACTTTTCCCACTGTTTGGGAGATAGAGTCTTGTCTAATCTCTCTTTTCCCTCCATGATTGCTTTTCTACAAATGTATCTATAATTGTTCATTAATAGAAGTCTCATCTTGTACTTGTAATATTTTCTCGAGATTTGTCTACCAATAGTGTCAAAGAAATTTTCCATTTTTTGTGTAACATTCTCCACATGGTGTGGATCTTGCTCTGCAAAATTTTATTTGCAAATATCCAAATGGGCCCTACATCTTATGCCCAACTTAGAGGCTTATCTTGTAGCATTTTTCCTAGTGGGTTCACCATCTCTTGATACGCCAACCAAGAATGGCTTCTTCCCTTCTAATATTATTTCTTTTGAATTCCTCTCTGTAGATATATATAAATCTTGACTCAATTTCTTTCCTTTAACAAAAGTAAACACATCTTCTGTTGAACCACTACCAACAGGTTCACTCTGAGGCACATCAGATGCAAGTAGACTATCTTCATGACTTTCATTAGGTTGCACATCACTATGTGCTATATCAGGTTCCACATTATCAGAATTACCTTTTTCACCAACTACATTTGTTGGATCACACAAGCGTTGACTTTTACGAACTTGCAACATTGTATCTTTATTTGCTACTTGTTTTTTCTCTTCATTTTCTCTACACTCTTTTTCTTTCCTTTAAAACCAAAAAAAATATCGTATCATGTCTTATATTCATAAAGCTTTTGCTTATAAGATTTCATTAAATAGTATTAAACAAATAATATAATACTTAGTAAATGTACAACTTGCCTATTTGGCAAACCAAGATGTGATAAACATTCATTATTCTTGGCCACATGTTCTTCATGGTCACACTCATAATCTGTTAGTGGAATTTCAGCATTATGATCGCCATCATCTAATTTACACCTTAAATTATTTCTCCTCATTTCCTGATGTCCAATTAAAAAAACAATAATGTATAAATTATCAACTTGATACAAAGATAATACCGGAAGAAGAAAGCATCAGTTTTTAGATGTCTGAATAAAAAATTTGGGATATTTAATCGACTATAAAATAGAACAATATTTAATCAAAGCACTGTATAATAAATGAACATACACAGATCAAGAGAAGCAACATGCAATTAAAGGTAAATTTTACTTAAATGATACCTTTTAGCAAACACATAAATTGGAAGATCACAAAGTTATTCAAGTTCCTATCAACATTGCTACAAGATGTATCCAACAATGTCAAGGAGCATCAAAGGATCAACTACATTTAATGACTAGTGAACAATGATAAATAGTGCTCATAGGAAAGTAATCAAATCATGAAGTTCTCCATTTCAACTTCATAGAGATAATGTAGTTAACAAGGTATGATCATGCTAAGTATCAAGACAAGGAAATATGTGTTAAAGAGTTCATGATTAAATTAAATTGTCCCAAGCAAGTATATAAAGCACTTTGGTACAACTTTGTAGGAGCTTAGAGAAATCAAAGCATGTAGCCACAAAGACTAAAGTAAGAGAATAAAGAATGAAATAATAAAAACATTCTATATTAGATGTAAACATCTGAGATTAGTCAAGATTTAAAGAGCATTGATTAGTGCCATTAAAGTGGTGTGAAAAGATAACTATACTGGAGATTGATCTGAGGAGCAGGGAGCTAGACACAACAGTCACATCAAGAGCCACCAAGTAAAGATCTAAAAAGTAACAATGGTGATTAAGAGAGAGAGCCACTATGGTATTTGAATAATGTATAATATATCAATCATAATTGTGCTGACATCATCAAGCATCAACAATTCACTATAATCTATGAGTGCTTCAGTTAATGGACACATTCAAAGATCATGACAATGATACAGTCTAGGAAGCAATCAAAATATTGTCATATACACTTGTAGAAATTCAAGAGGACAATTAGAGCATAAGTGGTCTCTTTCTATTGAAATTCAACATTAATAGAGCTTTAAATTTTTCAAGACTACAGTCAATAGTAAAGAGCTTTAAATTTTTCAAGACTACAATCAATAGTAAAGAGGCTTTAAGAATAAAGAACTTTAAATTTTTCAAGACTACAGTAAACAGTAAAAGAAAGAGTATGAAGGCCCATTATTATTGCAGGAAAATTAAGGATTTTGTGGTTAGGTACTTAAAGGAGAAACCTAGAATCAATGAAAATCATCAGCCCATATCATACTGCCCTGTTGAGTATAGACGATACTAATATCAAAATCTAAATAGTGAGATATCAAATGAAGAGAACAACTGCATCATTGGAAGTACATTTCTAGTCCAGTTAAGTTTAACATCAAATATTAAAAATCCATACTACATAATAAGTGCTATCACTTGAGATCAACAATCACTAGTAGAAGACAACATTCAAATTTACTACAGGAGATCAATTTGCTATAGGAGCTGAATCAAAAAGTTAGATAAATATTCAATGCTGAAGGGTATGGGTATGAAAACATCATGATTCTGAGGTAGGATATTATGGAAGGGAAATCTATATATAAAATGTATTTATAGTAAGGAATAGGTTTTGGGAACAGTTCACAGTACCTAAAGTAGATGTCCAAAATCGTCCTTATATTTATTTAATTAATATTCCCATAACATTATAGTTAATTTTAATTAATTATATTTTTTATATTCTTCTATCTATTTAATTAAATATAATTCACTTTCCTTAGTATTTGAATTTAATTTAAATACTACCCCCTTTTAATGTATTAAATCTTATTTAATACATTATCCCTCATTGATTCCCTTTAAATAAATTTTTAATTTATTTATTCCTTCACATGACTTAAATTCTACTAAACCAAATTAATCTAAATTTTAAATTTAGATTAAGCTAATTTGAACCTAGATCCTACCCTACCTCCCATCACTCTCATAAAATAGACCTAACTATTAATTAACTAAGGTTAATTAAGCTAATTTCTTGATTCCTACACCAATTAGTCTTAATTATTTGCTCACACATGTGTAAGCAAATTTCCAAAAATTGACTTTTCCAAATAATGCTTATTTGGTGCCAACAAGGTTTCTTACACCTATGATGACACCTTCTTACACTTTCCAAAAGTATTTCATTGGTCCAAAACTCTTACACCTTCTTACACCTTCTTACAAGATCCTTCACATGTGTACTTTAAGTACACTTTGACCCATCACATCCAAAATTGCTCACACATGTGTGAGAAAAGTGGGCCTCTTGCATGGCTTATGTGTCCCTCATGTG
>MU223547.1:2530166-2561569 GCA_018584345.1 Thuja plicata | reverse complement strand
GATCCTTCACATGTGTACTTTAAGTACACTTTGACCCATCACATCCAAAATTGCTCACACATGTGTGAGAAAAGTGGGCCTCTTGCATGGCTTATGTGTCCCTCATGTGGCACCTATGTGGATGCCATATGAGCTCCCCCTCATCCAAGCCCTCTCTCTCCTCCAAAAACTCTATAAATAGAGGCCTTTGTCAATAGAAAATCATCTCTCATTTTATGCATTGTTATCATGCTAGTTTAGTTCTAGAATTTTTAAGCAATTTAGCATTTCATAGCAATCTTAGTTCATTTTCATATTTATTTCATTATTGAATCTAGATATCACATCTTAGGTTTATAATGGAATGAATCTAGTTTTATTATCTTAGTTAGATCTTGCACATCATCTTAGCTTAATGCTTGCATCTTCATCAATGGTGACAGCTTAAGACAAGTTCCTCATACTTGTTCTTGAGTTATTAGCTCATCCTTGTGTGTAAGAAAATACACCTTCATGAAATTAAGAATGTAAGCAACAATTATATGGAAAGATAAACAAGTTACTCTAAGAATTGAAACCAAACAAACTATATTATCTCATGGTTCTCTATCCAAGGTTTGTTAAGAGAGCTCTCAGGCTTAATCTCTCTCAAGGACAATCCTAGAATGAGATATGTATGAAATTTAAATGCTCAAATCTAACTAGAATGCTCAAAATGCTCAACAATGCTCCAAGATCATAAGAGAAAATAGCAAATTCTCCTAAACATGATATGCTGAATGAAATGCAAATGCTAAAACTCTCTCAAATGCTCCTCAATATGCCTATAATAAGGATGCTTTAGCTCTTGAATTCTTGGATTTCAAACACAAAGGAATTTGCTTGTATTTATAGCATTGTCCCAAGGGTGGGGGGTAGAGTGAATTGATCATGATCAGAGCTTGGTTAAGTCAAAAGCTTTGAGGTGTTTGCAAATGGAGGGAAAGTTCGTTGGTTGTCTCAAAGAAAAGTGTTAGCTAAGAGCCACATAGGAGAGATAAAATGTTGTGTAAGCCTACCAGAAGCCATGTCCACGCTGTGAAAAGCCGCATAGGAGCCAGGGTAAAATTGCAACCAAAAATAGGTTATACACAGCCTACAAAGTCCATGTTTAAAAAGCCATGTATGGTGATTTAAAAGCTGCGTAGGCTTGTAAAAGGCTGCCTAAAAGCTAAAGTGCCGCCTCCACATAGTAAAGAGTCACTTTTGAAGATTTAAAAACCGCCTAGCATTAAAAGCCGCGTACACTTAGTTAAGTGCCGCCTACCATAAAGATGAAAGTTGTGATAGAGGAAAAATAGATGAACTCAGTTTGATAAATCGTCCAGATGACTGAATTAGGTTCCAAGCTATAAAATGTTCATCCAGATTGTCGCATTGTGTTTAGGATGATAGAAAAGTCATAATGATGAATGTTTGATAGGTTAATCAGGTATGATTAAAAATGATTACAAATTGTCCTTGTGTCTCACAATTTAGAGGTTAGGAGCAATAAGTTGATATGCTCAAGTTAGAGCAAAGATAGATTTAATGTGTTATGATTGACTTAGAATGGTTCATCAAGAGAAAAACTAACATGATGCACTCTGTTTCAAAATGTAGGAGCATTACCGCAAGTTGTGGGTGTGAGGAGTCGCGATGTGGATCTTCAATTTGGTAGATGATCTCACACCACCTGAGCGACGTACTATTGAGACTTGTGGTCTTAGTTTCCTTTTAGATCTCCCTTGGTTTCAACTGAACTGAGGTTTATTGACAGCTATGGCAGAGCGTTGGCACTCTGACCATAATACCTTCCATTTACCTCTTGGCGAGATGACGATTATGCTAGAGGATGTTTATAGACTTTTGAGGATCCTGACTCATGGAGAGTGGGTGTATTATGATGCTAAATATGATAGCAGCATATGTAGACGCATGTTTGGAGACAACACCATTGCAGGTGATTATATTACTTGGGCATAGTTTGCTTCATTCCCTACCTTACTAGCATTATTAGGAGCTATGATAGGAGGATTATTGTTTCCAGATAGGCGAGGATGTGGTTTTGCGGTTGGATGGGGCCATATTATTGAGGACTTGATAGCACATCCATGGAGATTAGATTGGGGTTCCTGTGTGTTGGCACAGTTATACCATGATTTGAATGAGATAGTTTATCGGTGCAGTGCAGCAATTTCTGCAGGTGTAGTTTTATTACAGTTGTGGACATGGGAGCATATCCCCATTACTAGGCCAGTGTTAGCATGGATCTGGGCTCATGGGTATCCATATGCATTCTTATATGATGGCATGATTGTCCAGCATCGTCTAGGCAAGGTTATTTTTGGAGACGCACTATCGATGACATTGATCAGGTGGTGTGGAGGCCATATTTTCAATGTGAGAGGTGGAGGGAGGATGATGATGAGTTGCCTTACATGTTTTCACCTCAATGGATGATAGGATGGTCCTCTTTGGTTATTGAGAGATTTTTCTTTGGCAGAGTATTACGCTAGTTTAGCCGGATGCAGGATATGCCATAGGGTATGGCATTATATGCTAGAGTACAGGTAGAGAGATCGATGTGGAGTGCATAGGTTGACTACCAATCAGCTTTCTTATAGATTGATCAGCTAGGATATGGTGTGTGGGACATGTTACCACAGGTTGCTGATGTAGGGATGTCCGCTGAGTATCGAGAGTGGTTCTTGCGACATCGATTCATGAGATTTACTGATCTAGTAGAGCCTATTCCAGACATTGATGAGCCATCTAAGGATGATGGCGATGGTGGAGATGATGGAAATGATGGTGATAGACCACGCTGGTGCAGAGTCTAGAGAGCACCTAGAGCACCACGGGTACAGAGAGAAGGGCCTCAGATGAGAGGCAGACATGTGAGAGGCCAAGGTGGTGGTTTTAGATAGCCTAGGTAGAGATTAGTAGGTGCATAGGGACCACAGGGTCAAGCTCCATTGAGAGTAGATGCTGATTGGGCTAGACAGAGGCATAGATGGGTGCAGGATGTGAGACAGGTTCCTGGGCAGATACCACAAGTTCACCCACAAGTCAGCATAGCACAGGTTCCTTTAGCTCCTCAGGCACCATAGGGTCCTCCAACATTGTAGGCACCTCCAGTGTCAGATGATATAGTGTGGGTTGTACGGGGTTTATAGGCTGGTATGACAATAGTGACAGCCAGATTAGATCAGGTCATGACTATGTTATAGCAGTTTCTGGCCACCCTAGCTCAGCTACTGACTAGTGCGAGCACTAGTTAGGCACCTCCTAGTTCACAGGATAGAGCAGGTGATAGAGATCTTGATGGCGCAGGTGGGTTAGGCATAGGTTTAGATGGATCAGGTGCCCCTACTAGCTCATGAGACAGATATGGACCCAGGATTGTGTATCATATGTTTTTGTTGATTATGACTTTGATATACCATTGATGTACTTTTTTGTACAGATTATGCTATAGAAATTTGATGGGATTTAATCTGATGATGATCTTTGATTTCTCCTTTGATGATGTTATGAGATTTCCTTTTATGCATGTCTATATGTTTCTATGATGCATTTATTTCTAATGTGCAATGGATGCAAATGTCTTAGAGTAGGACATAGATAAGTGGATGCAAATGATGTATTTTAACTCTATATGTTTTTGTTTTAACAATGTATGGATTATGCAATGCAATAAATGCAATACTTAGTACTTATGGTAAAATGAAATGCATCTATCTTTTTGTGTTTTTGAATGAATGCAATTTAATTCATGAGATGTAGTTCTAAATGATGAAATGGAAAATGATTAATGAATAATGTATCTTTTTCTTGTTTTTCTCTTGATGTGAATGTTATAATGAATAATGACTAATGAAAATGAATGCAAAGGAAAATCTCATTTTGAATGACTTGAAATCAATTTATTTGATGAAGTGTTGTCAACCCTTTGTTCCCCCTTTTGAATTTGGAAAATTGCTAGAAAGACAAGCCTTTTGAGAACTAAGCCTTTGAGAATGCAAGCGAGAGAGATAAAAGAAACTAAGCTAACAAGCAAAAAGCAACTAATCTAACAAGAAAAATGCAACTAAGCTAACATGCAAGATGCAATGTAACTAATTGTCCTTGAGGTTTGCGAACGGAATGCAAATTGAGATATATTATCATCATAGAGCATTGTGGAACTAGGAGTCCATACAATCCTTACTGGTGCCACTACAACCATAAGAATATGAATATGACTTTCTCACATGTGGTAACCCCTTCTTACAAAACCAAGTACAACCTTCACTAGTTGGAAGACCAACTATGGGAGTATGAATACCGAGTTAATCAGATTCAATGTTACAAGTGGATGTTGGTATTAAAATATGGAAAATCTAAATAACCAAGGTATCCTTTTGTGTAAACAAACAAAGGTTAACCCTTTATCTTGTATTAATGTCCTCTATGGTTCTTTGATGGCCATGTCGTTAGACTAATTCACACAAGTTAAAGAATCTTCCTCAAAATAGTCACTCAGAAGCTTAAGAAAACATCATGTCTTTTATCCTTACCAATCTAGCCGAAACATCATTGATTTAGCTAAAAAGAACATGACTCGAAAAAGGTAATGAAAAACTCAACAAAAATCCAAGTGTTTTTGAAATGTATCAAGATTTTCAAATAAGAATTCCAGACAATTTGATCATTTAAGTTGTGTCAAATTTTAATCCTGATAAAATAGGGCAATGAGATTCAAGGATTATGTTATGTGATCAAACCATTTAGGGTTGAACAAGGATAGTTATCAAAGGTTCAAAGGTGTCTCTCCTAAATCTGAAAATCTACTTCTGACATGTGACCGAAATATTGCACTAGTGAATTCGGTTGGTACTAAAATCTATGATGTGTGCCCCCAAGTGATAAATGTGGCCAATGTGATACGTAGGGAAACTAAATCTAGAATGAGACAAAATGTAGCTCTAAGACTACATTAGGGAAATGCATGAATGACAGATGCAATGAGGATATGGACAAGTGAGATGAGGAAACCACAATATGTACAAATGCAACTAGGAAACACCTAAGGGACAAAAGGCGCTTGTTTCCAGGTTTTCACCTCTTGGGATTATTGCTCTTTTTCTCTTTTTTTTGGCTTTTTGAAATTTCTATTTTTTCTGTATTTTTGATCTTTTCTCCCTTTTTTGGTATTTTTTGAATTTTCTCATGTACAAGGGTGATGCTTGACTCATTTGATACTCTTAAACTTATAATCTTTATTCGGATACTCCTTCCTCTGAATCAGGTGTGGAACCTCTTAAGATGAATGCTATTGATAGTTGCTAGCAATTCATCACTATCACAATCAGCCAATTTCTAGGTCCCCGTTCCAAATGAAGAAACAATGACAAAAGGACCAAGCCAATTTGCTTCCCACTTTCCTTTCTTTTCCCTATCAGCCTAATTTTTTGGATTTTCTCTCAAAACTAGATCTCCTATTTGAAAGTTTCTTGGCTTGATATGTTTGTTATAGTTCTTAGAAATTTGATTTTGATACACTTTCAAATGATCATAAGCTTGAGTTTGATGTTCCTCAAACAATTCCAATTGTTGAAGGCGGGCAACTCTATAATCCTCATCTGTTATTAATCCATGCAATGAAACTCTGAGGGATGGTATTTCAACTTCTAAAGGAAGAACAACTTCGGCCCCATAAACCAAAGAAAAAGGTGTAGCTCCTATTGGGGTTCGAATACTAGTCCTATAGGCCCATAATTCTGGATTGATTTGAAGGTGCCAATCCTTTCCTGATTTTCCAACGGATCTCTTAAGTATTTTCAGGATGTTCTTATTAGTAGCTTTTGCTTTTCCATTACCTTGGGGATAGTAAATGGATGAAGAGTGATGGGTAATGTGGAATGTGTCACAAAGTTCATCGATATCTTTGTTCTTAAACTATTTTCCATTATCCATGATGATGGCATGAGGAATGCCATATCTACAAATGATATTATTTTAGGATAAATATGGAAATTTGTTTTCCTATTGTAGCTGATAAAGGGACAGCTTCAACCCATTTAGTAAAGTATTCTATCATCATGATTATATACTTGTGTCTGTTTGAAGAAGGTGGATAAATCATGCCAATTAGGTCAAAACCCCATTGATAGAATGGCCATGGTGTGACAAAAGGATTTAATTCTTGTGCTAGTGCATGAATCAAGTTTCCATGGTATTGACATTTCTTGTAAAATTTAACATATTGACAAGCATCTCATTCTAAGGTTTTCCAAAAGTACCCCATACGTAAGATTTTATTAGCTAGGTTTAAACCATTTGAATGTGACCCAAAGATCCCTTCGTGAACATCTTTTAAAGCTAATTTTGATTCATCTTCCTCTAGACATCTAAGGAGTGTTCCGTTAAGACCTTTGCGATATAATGTGTCAGAAAGGATAGTATAACGGGGCATTTGTCTTATGAAATTTTGCTTTTGAGCACGGGTTTGGTCTATAGGAAAGGTTTGATTTTTGAGATAAGCATAGATAGGTCCATACCACGGAGAGTCATGTCCATGTAAAAGGGAAATAATTTGGATCTCGGGTAGGTCAAATGTTGGTTTCACCAATTATTCCACCAAAAACTCATACTTTTCATTTTGATTGGGTAGCTGAAGTAAAGATGCCAAAGTAGCCATTGCATCAGCTACTCTATTCTTGTCTCTTGGAATTTGTACAAAAGTAATCAAAGCAAAGTACTTCTTCCAGTTGTCCACCAAGTTCTTGTAAGGCAACAATTTTTCATCCTTAGTGTTATACTCATCATTAACTTGATTAATGACTAATTGAGAGTCCCCATAGACCTGTAGTTCTGTGACATTCCATTCCAAAGCCGTCTTAATTCCTATAACCAAAGCTTCATACTCTGCTATGTTATTGGTGCAAGGGAACAATAACTTGTAAGATTTTGGGATTGTGTAACCTTGTGGTGTAATCAAAAGAATGCCTGATCCACTGCTATTTTTGGTATAGGATCCATCAAAGTATAGAGTCCATGTCTTTGCTTTGACATTCACAATTGCAGAATCTGGGAATTCAACTTGTATAGGATGTGTAGATTCTTGATTACTTTTCAATCAACATATTCAATGTCAAATTCAATGTCAAATTCACTAAGTACCATGACCCACTTTGCAATCCTTCCAGTTAAAGCTATTTTGCTAAGTAAGTATTTCAAGGGATCAATTTTACCTATAAGTTTCACCTTATGTAACAACATGTAGTGTCTTAACTTATGAGAGGCAAATACCACTACTAGGCAAGCCCTTTCCATGAAGCTGTAATTTAACTCATATTTGATCAAAGTTCTACTCAAATAGTAAATAGCTCTTTCTTTCCCTTCATTATCCTCTAGTGTCAATAAGACTCCTAAAGATTTTTCTATTGCGGAAATGTAGAGTAATAAAGGATTCCCTTGAATTGGTGACATTAAGATAGGAGGATTCATCAAGTATGTTTTCAAAAATAAAAAGGCTTAGTCACACTCCTCATCCCATGTGAAGATGGTGTCTTTATGTAGTAATCTGGTGAAAGAATGGCATTTTTCTGCCAATTGAGAAATGAACCTTCTAATAGATTGAAGTCTTCCTTGAAGTGACCTCATTTGACTAATATTCTTTGGAATGTCCATGTCCATTATTGCTTGTACTTTTTTAGGATCTACTTCAATGCCTTTTACTGAAACAATGTATCCTGGGAGTTTTCCAGATTGTACCCCAAAAGCACATTTCTTTGGGTTAAGTCTCACCTTGAATTTTTCTAACCTTGTAAAAATCTTGTCAAGTATGGATAGATAATATTTTCTTTCATGTGACTTAGCTAAAATGTCATCCAAATAATCCTCCATAAAGGTGTGCATCATATGATGAAAAATGGTAGTCATGGGTCTTTGGTAAGTGGCTCTAACATTTTTGAGACCGAAGGGCATGGAATTCCAACAAAAGGTACCCCATGGGCATGTAAAAGCTGTCTTTTCTTGATCCTCAGGTGCTATGCGAATTTGATTATACCCACTGAATCCATCCATAAGTGAAAGCATAGAATGACCTTCCGTGAGATCTACAATAGCATCAATGTTAGGTAAGGGAAAGTCATCTTTTGGGCAAGCAAGGTTTAAATCTCTGAAATCTGTGCAAACTCTTATTGTTTTATCATGTTTGGTAATAGGTATAATATTGGAGATCCATTTGGCATATGCTATTACTCGTATAAATCCTGCTTTGAGCAATTTCTCCAATTCAGCTTTGACTAATATGGCTATGTGTGGATGCATTTTTCTCATTTTCTACTTTATGGGCTTAACTCCTGGTTTCACATTTAAGTGATGCATTATGAAACTTGGGTCTAATCCGGGCATGTAAGCATATGACCATGCAAAGTTGTTTTTCTTTTCTTAAAAGAACGTAATGAACTCTTCTCTTTCCAAAGGACTCAAAGATGCTACTAAGTGAATGAATTTAGGATCCTTTTCTTTTTTAATGTTGACTTTTTCTATAGGTTCAATAAGTATAGGTGAGATTTCATCTTCATGAGCTGGCAAAGTGTCAAAATTTTCTCCCTTAGGTGTCGCAGTTGGGTTTTGACCTTTGGAAACATCCTTTATTTTTAATTTTTTTTGGGTCTAGCACTGCCACATGGTGGTTTTCACCACTAGAACTTCTCATTTTTTTGTATATTTTCTCTTCATTTTTTGGATTAAAAGGTTGAACACCCACCCCCATCATTATGTCTGGATTGAGTTCATTGGTGGAAGAATTGGGTTCGACCACATTGAGGTATAAAGCCATTGAATTGTCATTTGGGAAGTAGAGTAAGTCATTTGACTCGGATAGATCCCAATCGACAAGTTTGGGATGTATTAAGGATAAAGAATCATTGAATGGGTTTTCATTTGAAAGGGTTAAGGACATGACTTCATTAGATGGTTCGTGCATTGTATCATCAAGGTCTATGACATGTTCCTCTTCTAGATGGTCCATGGAAGAAGGATTAAAATCCTCTCCATCAGAATCCTCTAATATTTCTATGGGAAATAAAGCATGTGGATTAAACACTAAGGTAGAATCTCCTACCCATGAAGGTACCCAAGGTTCACCTACCCATTGAGTGAAAAGAGGTGCTTGTTCTAAGTTGACTTGTTGAGGCTCACTTGCTGTTTGAGTTGAATTTGAACCTTGAGCCATATGTTCTTTACTCTCAACTTTAGGAGGAATTGCATAAGTGTGAATGGTATCAACCTCTATGTCATGACAAGATTCTTCAGACAAGGAATCCCACCCATAGTCTCTAGAATCATCTTCACTTTCAGAACCTACCATATGGATATGTGCATGGAAATCATACATGGGACTTGAACTTTCTCCTTTATGTTGAAAATCTATGCCGGCTTTCTCTTCTTTGGCTCTCCAAACGGGTTCAATAGGTTCTAAAAACCCTCTATGTCAAACTCCTAAGGGTCCTCTTCCCTTATACCCCATTTTCTTCATGATATCAAATCCTTTTCCATATTGATCCATTTGGATATTGATATGTTACACCCTTTCATTGGGATTAGCTGAATTATCATCCTCTTTATAGAGCCATTGTAATACCTCATCATCTTCTTTGTCTAGTTCTTGTTTGTCACAATCTCTCACAAAATGGGCATTGTACTTATGAGGTTGATGATCTTTGGAGGGTTTTCCTTGGGTCCTTAGAGATGTAGGTAAATCAAAGAGGGAAACATAATATTCCCCTACTCCTTTTGAGTTAATTTTACATTGTTTTTCAAATTGATGCATTAGGCCACTCATCTTTTCATAATGATCCTTCTTAGTTTGTTCTCTTTCTTCCTTAGTCGGTTTGGAAGATTCCAATCTCAATGTTGAAGTCTGAACTGAAGTATCCTTTGAATTTGAACCCTCATAACTCATCTTTTCTTTTCCCTTAGTCGATGTAGTTGAGTTAGTTTGAATAGCGTTAGTAGGTGTGACATTGGATGTTTGTTCTGACTTTTCTTCTTTGGCCTCTTCCATGGTAATTTCAGGGATAACTCTTTCCCTATTATGAGGAATATACAATTCATGACTTGGCTTCAGAGAATTGCAATATTAGAATGGGTTTGAATCTCCTCCAATTGTGATCTCCTCCCCTAGGTATGGAAATTTCATGCATTGGTGATATGTAGAAGGTACCGCTTGCATCTCATGTATCCAAGGCCTTCCTAGTAATATGTTGTAGGTCAATTTCATGTCAAGGACTTGACATATAGTGTCCTTTTTGATAGATCCCACTTGAATTGGTAGAATGATCATACCCTTTGAAGATCTTTCCTCTTCATTATAAGCCTTAATAGTTATTTGCTTCTTTGGATCAATGGAAGACTCGGATAAACCTAGTGACTTGACAAGGTTTAAAGTGCAAATATTTAGACCAGCTCCACCATCTATGAGAAATCTCTTAACCCTATGTCTTTGGATTAATACCTCTATATGCAAGGGTAGGTTTTGAGGATGTGTGATAGACATGTCATCTTGTTCCGAAAAATAAAGGCAATGAGGGGCTATGAGGTGTCCCACCATGTTCTGAAATTTGTCTTCTTCCAAGTTTATAGGAACCGTGGTATCACATAAGGCCTTTTCCAAAACCTCTTTGTGATTAGGAGATAGTTTTAACAAATCCAAAATCGATATTTGGGTAGGTGTTGTTTGTAATTGGTCCACCAAACTATAAGGTTTTGTGTTGGGTGTTGTTTGTTTAGCCACAATAGTTGGTGCCTTGGGACCAATAGTACTAGGAGTAACCCCTTGTAAGGTAACCTTTGAGGCTTGCTCCCTTGTGATGGCATTAGCGGATCCTTGAATAGGTTGGTCTTTAACCACAACCACATTGATGTTATTGTCATAAGTATGGGCAAAGTTGGCATTATGACTAGTTTTTACATTATTGGCATTGTTTCCTCCATTGTTGGAATTAGAAGATTCTCCCTTTTCATGTTTATAAAAAGGAGTCTTAAAGGCTGTGTGATCTTCATTATTTTGAGGTCCATCCACCTTTATCACACCATTGTCTATGAGATCTTGTACCACATGCTTGAGACGTAGGCAATCATTGGTCTTATGTCCCCTATTTTGATGATAGTCACAATGGTTGTTCTCATTCCACCAATTTGTCTTGATATGTGGTTCGTAGGGTTGAGCCTTTGGTAGATCAATAAGCTTATTTGAAATAAGTATCCTTAATGCATTTTCCAATGGTTCACCCAAAGTAGTGAAGGTCCTCTTGGGTGTAGGTGCAAAGAATGGTTTAGGCTTGGAAGCCCCTTGATTGTTCCCAAAGTTGTTATTAGTGTTGTTGTTGAAGGGCACTTTGGGTGCTTGATTCACGTTATTATCTTGAGTTGAATTTTGAGTGAGGTTGAAAGGGATAGATTTTAAGGTATTAGTCTCCACCACTCCATTTTTAACCACTCCTTTATTGTTTTTGTTATTCCTTGTCCAATATCGACTGTTGTTGTTGTTGTTGTTGTTGTTGTTATTGTTATTTCAATTTTGATTGTTGTTGTTGTTATTTTTGTTATCTTTGTAGAGTTTAATTTCTCCACTTTTCACCAATACCTCTTCAGTTTTCACTCCATTCTCAATTAAGTCTTGGAATGATCTAGGGCATTGTAGCCTTAAACGTAGTTCATTTCATGATTCAGGCTGTTCACAAAGATATCCATCTTTTCCTTTTTGGGTACACTTCGAGGGTATCTAGAAAATATTGCCCTCCATAGTTGTAAGAAAAGTAGGAACCCTTTTCCATCTCTTTGTTTGGTATTGCACAGATTTAGCATTGTAACCTCATGTTTGATGTTATAAGAATAGTGGGTTACAAATTTAGAGGCTAATTCCTCAAAAGTCCTAATACCAGAGGGTAATTTTGAAAACCACTCCATTGCCATGCCTCCCAAACTTATAGGGAATAAACTCATGAGGTAAGTTGTGTCATGCATGAACTCTAGACTTAGGGCACAAAATTCCCTTAACTGATCTTGGGGATCAAATGTTCCTTCATATTTATCATATTTCAGATAAATAGCATTTGTTGGAAATAGTAACATGACCAAAGACTTGTCAAAAGGAAAAGGACACAAGGCTTCAATAGAAAAAGGTTTAGGAGCCCCACCTTGTTTCAATGTGTCCAATTATTGTTGGAAAAGTTGGAATTGTTTGTTCATGATATCAATGGGATTAGCCTCTGCTTCTTCTTTCTTAAGTTTAGTAAAATCATAATCATGTGGAAGCTTGAGACCTGTTTGTGCTAGGTCTAGGAAGTACTTCTCCTTGTCCTTCTCCAATACTTTGTCCACAAGTTTCATGAAGAAAGGGCTTTGCATAGCCTCGGTAACCTTTTCATTGGTTAATTCTTCCTCATTTGGGTCCATATTGCCCCCATTGTTGGTGTTATTCATTCCTTGATTATTAGGGTCCATGTTCATCCCTCCATTGATATTAGTGTTGGATCCTTTGTCGTTAGGATCAACATTTCCTTGTTTGGTTAGGTCCTTATTCACATGATTAATATGATCAGGATCTATATGACCAAATGGAAAATACATCCTCGGTTATGTTTCTTTGATGGTTTCATGTAAAGGATTTACGAAAAAGGGATCACCCGGGAAGGGACACTCTTGTCTTAGATTAGATTCGTCTGATTGTAGGGTAGCTTTTGTGTAATGGGATTGAGTGAAAACCAGCATTAACATATGTCAAAATGAGGATCCTAAGTTTTCAAACTTCTTCAAAGATCAATCCATGCATGAATTTGCAAAATTCCCAAAAATGGCAGATTCTAATCAGGACAGGTATGCTCAGTGATAAAATGTCCAAAAGGTTATCCAAAAATCAAATTTTCTTGCTCTTAAACTTTTGGCAGATACCCACTGTTTGCCTTTTAAAATTTCCAGGCGGCTCTTACCTATGTGTAGGCGGCCATTTATTGGTAATACGTGGTTACTAGAAAATCTCTACATGACACTGTGCAGTTGGCAGGCGGTGTTTCTCTATTGTTAAGCAGTTTTGAAATATTGTTATGTGATTCTTTCCAGTGAACACATGGTTGTTTGATGTTTTCACGCAGTGTTTTTAACTTTGGCAAGTGGCCCAGCTTTTTTTGTAAGCAGCTCTTTAATGATTGTACGTGGCATTTTGCTGATCAGAACTGATTTTTTCAATTTTAATAGTGTTTTTAGGATTTAAAATATTAATGTCTATGATCAGATTTATCAAATAGTATTCTTGCATGAAAAAAAAATACAAACTCAACACACACATAAGATTTGCATCATGTCCCTAAAACCACACTAAAAGTGTGTGTTCTCAGATGTTTCAACAGGTTTGTACAAGAATATCTTCCAAGTAGTCTACCTTAGCCTCAAAAAATTTGGCTTTTAAACATGGCTCTACAAAGGTAGGTCTACTACTTTATGAGGTCTCAACCTATTCTACTCTAAACCTTGACAAGATCCTTTACCCCTTTGAGGGCTTCCCAAATGCACAAAAGTACAATTTTGTGCAATCTCGAAGGACTACTAGAGGAAGTGAGGATGGCTTGCACAAGTTTTATTCACTTTCTGATTAAGGAGAAGTGCATTATTTATAGTGGGTCAGACGATATTGTGATAAAGAAATGCATCTCCCACTTTGGGTCATTCCCTCTCACCGTTCTTGTAAGGCAATTCTTGAGAGATAGGCCCTTTAAAGCTCTAATTAGCTAGCATGTTCATAAAAAGATAGAATTGAACTTGGTCCAACAAGTTTGGGAGTTTGATTCACTCAAAGAGTGAAGAGCATATCCCTATTGTCTTCCTTTTGTTCCAAACACTTTAAAATTTTTTATTTTATTTTCAACCCCTTAACAAGGAGGTTCTTAGAATGGAAATGTGTGGTTCAAATAACCCTTCCTTTCTTTTTACTAACCAAACTTGACACTTTTGGCTTTTTGATCGACTTTGAAAAGTTGAGAGCATATACCTGATGTCTTGTTTGAATAGAAAATAGTAAGGTTTCTTTATTTATACTAGATTCAAATGAATTGCCACAAGTTAAGTAATGCAAGCTTGATTAGATAAGTACCTGATTTCAAAGCTAGCAAGGCTAGGCACATTTTTGAGTGTTTTAGCTTGTTTTTACTCACCTAGTGGTGATCATTCCCACTCCATCTCCTCTAACAAAGTTAGTCAACACAAAGCACAACAAAGTGAAGAAAACTTGAAAATCTTAAAGACACCAAAAACCTCCTAAAATCTCCTTTAAATGAATGATTTATGGATTAAATATTTTGAAGAAAGTAAGGATGCAAATTATTCAAAGAGTAGAAAATTTTGCCTTATATATGAAGAACACCTTAATATAATGATCATATAAATGTTCCTCTTCAAACAAGCTCTCTAACAAATTTGCATTATGAACCTCTTTATCATTTTTAATTTTAGCTCTTACCTCTTTGCTAGGCCTTGAGATTCTTTTCTCTGGTTTCTGCACCTTGGGGTGATTTTTCATCTGCAGAACAAGAAAACACAGAGAATTATGAAAATGACAGAATCAACAAAAAACTTATTTAAAGTAAAAGTTGCTACGCGACATTTTACAGCTAAAAAATGGCTATAAAATGTTAGTAAGTGGTACTTTAAAATTTAGAAGCGGCTTTTGACATTTTTTATGCAACGCTTAAAATATAACAGGCGGCAAAATAAATAAAGCAAGCGGCGCAGAAAGTATAAAGAGTGGTCAAAATTTGTTTATAAGTGGCTGTTCAAAGTTCACAGGCGGTGCACTTTATCTGATAGGCGGTGCACTTTATTTAGCAGGTGGTCTGATTTATCTCCCACGCGGCAGAAGAAATAAAGGCGGAGATGATTCACGCTTTTCAGGCGGCATTTTGATGTTTGTAGGCGGCTCTTTGTAGTGTATATGCAGCTCTTCTCCTATTTTCTACAAGAAAAACACCAAAAACCAAGAAAAAAAACCAAATAAAATGGTAAAAATGTCAAATACAGAGGCTTAGAGCCCCACGGTGGGCGCCATTATGTGTGTAAGAAAATACACCTTCATGAAATTAAGAATGTAAGCAACAATTCTATGGAAAGATAAACAAGTTACTCTAAGAATTGAAACCAAACAAACTATATTATCTCACGGTTCTCTATCCAAGCTTTGTTAAGAGAGCTCTCAGGCTTAATCTCTCTCAAGGTCAATCCTAGAATGAGATATGTATGAAATTTAAATGCTCAAATCTAACTAGAATGCTCAAAATGCTCAACAATGCTCCAAGATCATAAGAGAAAATAGCAAATGTTCCTAAACATGATATGCTAAATGAAATGCAAATGCTAAAACTCTCTCAAAAGCTCTTAAATGCTCCTCAATATGCCTATAATAAGGATTCTTTAGCTCTTGAATTCTTGGATTCCAAACACAAAGGAATTTGCTTGTATTTATAGCATTTTCCAAAGGGTAGGGGGTAAAGTGAATTGATCATGATCAAAGTTTGGTTAAGTCAAAAGCTTTGAGGTGTTTGCAAATGGAGGGAAAGTTGGTTGGTTGTCTCAAAGAAATAGGAATTAAATAACTCCATCATTTAATTAAATTAGCCATGGAAGGGTGATTGGGTTGGATTTGATTATTTTTTATTTGAACTATATTAATCCCTTTAGGCTTGAATTTAATTATTTGATTTCATGATTATTTGATCATTTAATTTGATTTGAATTTTGTTCCTTTGATTTGATAAAGTCCATTTGATTTTCATTGAGATGATATTATGAAGCATTTGGCTGAGATTTATAAGTTGAAATGTTTGAGATACACCTAGTAAATTTTAGGTGTCTACAATCCTTTTAATGCATTTCTAGTGGGGTTATGATATTGTGTTGGGAGAGCACACCCACAAACCTCTCTAAGAGCAAATCAACAAGGCTTGGGTGCACTTGTTTGGCTCATTGGAGGTTATGATGGATCTCTTGTTGTTTTTTAATAGTATGCTTTTAGACATGTTTAATGTAGTTATTTGATATATATCTCTAACATTTGCATGTCTGAGCATGCTCCCAACAGGTTAGGTTTCATCGCATACATTTTGGCATGCCCGGTGGGACCCACATCCCTTATTTTATAACGTTTCTTGTAGATTTCTCGCAGTTTAGAAAAATATAACGCAGACCCGTCTCCGCTCTGGAGTCACTATTTTCGCGGACTGTCATCTCCGCTTCTCGGTCGTCTGTGACACTTGGTCGTCTGTGACACTCGGTCGTCTGCACTGATACTTTACTGTCTCCACCTATGCAAAACAACTTATAAAAACTATGGTTTAAAACTATTTTTTGTCAACTTGCAGCATTTTTAACTCTCAGGTTTCTAACAGTAATAAACTTTTTAAGGGTTAAATGCTAGAATGATTTGATAAAATGTTATTTTTTAGTTTTAATAAGTTTGTTTCCTTTTAATAAAATCTGACTATCTCTCTTTTTTCGTCTGTGCAGGTTTGTTTCCATTTCTGTAGATCATCGTCTGCGTAGATCACCGTCACGTAGATCATCATCTGCGATGATTCGCTGTCTATGACTATTCTCTGGGTTTTGTATTTTTGGCAAAGCTAAAATTCCAAACTACTAACCAATTTCGTGCAGGTTCCATAAATGATTTTGAGGAATTATCTAAATGAACTTGTATGCTTAACCATTTGTCTTGGAATGAATGTTGCTTAAAATGAACCTTACCTAATCTTGAATGTTTAAGGGAAATGAAATTCATAACTCTTGAGTGACTTAAAGTAAATTAACACACTTTTGAAACTTTCCTTCTTGTTGTGTGGGAAACAAATTGAATTTGCATGCTTAATCATACTATTGTGTCTTTTTCTTAAGTAAAAAAACATTTAGTTGCTTTAATTAGGTTCAATTTGGGAAGTGAACTCTTTTTGGTGTGTTTGAAGAAGTATTTTTCAACACTTCTTTCAAGCTTTTTTGTCATTAGATTAGATCCCTTAAATTACATGATGCTATGATTAAACTATAGTTGTATCCTCTCCCCTTGCCTTCGTGAATGTTGGGTGAAGAGAAAGCTTAGCTTAATCAAGCTTCTAGAGAGGCCTATCTAGAGGGAGCGCTTCCCCTTTAGAGGATGACCTCAAACCGCTAATCCCTTCAGCCGATATAGAAATAAAGTGTGACCCAAAGGTCCTCTTTATCCCTTCAAGCTCAAGTGGGTCATGTTCAATGGTAGTCCATACCGAGTGAATATCCTCAGCATACTAGCATTGTTGAACTAGAGACTTAAGTGTCTCACGCCGTACAAACCAATTGCGGGGACACCACAAAATCTTGCTAGCAACTATAAATTAGTAGCCTACCTGATTCACCTCCAAATGGTGACTTATTATAGTGCAAGGGGAGGGAAGATTCTCTCCCTAAGATTCCTATCATACGTGTCCCAAGGTATTGTGTTGTGAAAGAGATCTTTGTAGCACTACAAAAATACCTATCAAAAGGCAAAAACATGAGCACCCTTCCGGGGGTGACATTCTTTGTGAGTTGAAGGACTACCAAGCAGTGGGTCTATAATATTTCATGTGAAGCCAATTCCTAAGGTAGCTACTGTTTGAACTGTCTTCGTTGTGCTAGACCTACTAAAAATAGAAGTGGCTTGAAAGAGTTACTTGAACATACACAAATGAAATATTACAAAGTTGAAGCAAGATCCCCTAATGTCACATTTGCTGGTATCCCTCAAGGTTGCTTTGTCCCTTGTTGGATTTTTTTGAGATGTGTGTCTATTCTTTTATGGTTTTCTTGTTTTAAAAATAAGTTCTTGCCATTGAAAAAAATTGGCCCAAAATTAGACTGAAAATCAAAAATCTGCCCAGAATTTCAATGCACTACCTTAGTCATAGTCGGTCGTCTCTGCTCTAGATCCACTGTCTGTTCAAATCACCATCTACGCAAATTGCCATCTGCAAAGATCATCAGCTGCATCTGAGACTGTCATCTCTGCTTCAAAATGGTGAGATTCAAAATTGGCCGAGATAATCAAAATTTGACCATCTACAGGACCCTAGAACCATTTGTCCTAGATCATTCATTCATTCGGCCAAAATTAGATTTTCCATGACATGACTAGTTTTAAGAAGCATAAGAAGGTTAAAATTCCTATGTCTCCAGTCCTTAGAGAGAAAAAATAAACCACTTGTAAATCCAAAGAATCCCAACACATTACAACATCCATTAAACAAGGGATTGAACATCATGAAAAACTTGACAAAATCCTCTACAACAATAAATTTTGCAATTTCATGGCCAAGTTTTCAATCAACAGATATTTTTTTGCCATTGAACAATATGATTAGATAACACCTGGCTTCTCGATCATTCTTCCATTTCTTCCATCATGACCCTTTCTTCGGAGCATTAGATCAAAATCAAATCAAATCTTTAGGTTGAAATACCTTAATCAAAGTGTCATAAACCTTCATCCTCAAAAAAAAAAAATATTACTTGTAGACCATTAGTCCGTCTTAAGTAATTTAAAACCCCTAGTGATGTCCCATTTTTCTTGAGATCACAAGTCCATCTTCAAGTAGAACATGTATTACTTTAAATCCTTTGTGTTTGTATCATCATAAGGTTTAACATGCTTAGGTTTTGTTCCAAAAACCTTTAAATCAATTATCCAATCAATCAAATCAATCCTTAATCCAAACCAATCAATCAATCAATCAATCAAATCCAATCAAAGATCTTTGCTCCATTTCATCTCTTACATCTCCTTACCTTACATTCTTCTACCATTGTATGGTTGTCACTCGATCCCAAGCTAGAAACATGAGGTGAACAACATTCAACACCGTTAATCGTGAAGAGAACCCATTTGCCACACAATACTTTAATGGAAGTGGGGTACGAGTTGAAGAAGTGGCCAAAGAAATAGAATTAGTAGACCAAGAAGAAAGGCCCACCCAAGTAATTGATTTCCTTAGAGACCCATATAATTTGGAAATGGTTGAGAAGGCTATTTTGCATAATAGTGATGAGATATTCTTAAATCTTATTCATAATGGTGTCACAGTTTCTGTTGACTTTGATGAAACACTCCTTACCAAAAATGTCACTAAAGTTATTGCTGCCACTACTACAGCGATGGCTTCTACTTCAAATGCTACATGTGACATTGGTAAAGGACCTGTTAGTGAACCTCCCACATCAGTACCAATATCAGCACCTGTATCAACAACTACATCAATACCCCAATTGACACCTGAACAAATCCAATAGATCATAAGTGCTTTTCCAAACAATACTACACACAATAGCACTCAAACAACAACGACTCAAGGAACAAGTGCTAATGTCAACAACATAGGGCAAGTTTCCATGCCTTTGTCTTCATCCTTGTTTCAAACAATGGGGACAAAAACATCTGCAAATAATACATCATGAGCCTATCAATATATACCTCCTCCTACCATTGGTATGACCTCCATGGGATTTTTAGCTGCACAATTTGGAGGAGGTGGAGGTTATGTACCCCCATTTTTCATACAGAATACTCCAGATTTTACCCAATAATTCAATGAGGTCAAAAGCATCGTACAAGGTTTATAAAATGGGGGCAAGAAGGAGTTTTCTTTTGAAGAGATTTGTCCCTATCTATTTAACAAATCTATAACAATGCAACCATTCCCACCAAACTTTGAGATGCCCAAATTCAAGAAATACAAAGGAGAAACATGTCCCCTACAACATCTCAAAGAGTTTTACATTGCATGTCAAGAGGTCGCCTATAATGAGAATTACTTAAAAAGACTTTTCACTAGGAGTCTTGGAGGCGCAGCCTTGGAATGGTTCATGTCCCTTCCTTATGGTTCAATCTCTACCTTCTCTGACCTTGCAGAGAAGTTTGGTTGACAATATTCATATAACATTGAGCATCAAGAAACACTCAGTGGTTTGTGCAATACTAAACAAAAGAATGGAGAAACCTTTGCTAGTTTCTTGCAACAATGGAGACATATTGTGAATCGCATGCCATGAAAAATACCTGATAGTCACTTAATCGACATCTTCACAAAGAATTTAATCTCTGAGATGTCCTTCCAAATGAAAATGGCTTCACCTGACACCTTTGAATCCCTTGTCAAGAAGGGAAAATACATTGAAGATGGCCTTTTGCAAAGAGGTAGCATCAAACATTATACTCCTTCCAACAATGATAAACCAAAATTTTGGGTAAGAATAAAGGAGTTGTTAATGATGGACTGACTGATGCCAAACATATTCAAAATGTTCAAGCATCCAAAAATACCAATCAAAATAATCGTAATAACAATCAGAATCAAAATCAGCATCGCAACAATAACCAAAATCAAAATCAGAATTAGCACAATCAGAACAATCAGAATCAAAATCAGAACAAGAATTAGAACAATAATCAACAACCACGTAATCAATCATTCTTGTTCCCTCGCAACAACTACAACAATAAAAACAACAACAACAATGATAATCAACAATGACGATAATTCACAGCTTTAGCAGAGCCTTTAGATGTGATCTTCAAACAACTTGCAGACCAAGGAATGATAGTTTACCCAAATACTCAACCTTTTGATGAAAATCAACCTAAACTTGTTTGGTATAGGGATAATGAGTATTGTGATTATCATCGCATCAAGGGGCATGATACCAAGAAATGCATGAAGCTTAGACACTTCATGCAAGACCTCATTAAGGATGGGAAAATTGAAGTTGAAGGTCAGAATACATCCTTATCTAATGCAAAACTCAAAGTCTACAATCAACCTTTCCCACCTCATAATCAAAATAATGCATCAAACGGAATCCCATATGACTATTCTACCAATACTATTACAGGCCATGATCGAACATGTGGGAGTTTAAATGAAAATGATATCTTTAGTTTTGATTCTCTTTGTGGCCGCATTGAAGAAGCTGACACACATGTTAATACCATAATACTCAAAGTTTCTAATTGTAATTCTACTACACAAAGACCCAGATTCACTGTTCAAGCTGCTAATAAACCTTCTACATCTGCAAATCCACTAGCTGCACCATCTACTGCCGCTCGACCTGCTTCACTCTTTGACTTGTTGGCCCAATTATGAAAGATGCCTACATAGATATCTATCCTAGAGCTCTTGACCACTTCACCAATTCATAGAGAAGTCCTTGATAAAGCTCTAAATGAATCCTGTGTCCTTGAGAACATCAACGCTACACAATTCAAAGCCATGATAGGGAACCTAGCCGCGCAAGAACATATGATTTTCACTGATAAGGACTTTAGTGGTCCTGATCCTCATCATAATAAATCCCTCCATATAGAACGCAAAATCCACTCCACAAGAGTAAAACGAGTCCTCATAGATGGTGGATTTGGCCTAAATTTGTGCACATTGAAAATGACTCATAACATCGGTCTTTTTGAGGACCTCATTGATGCAGACAAGAGAATTACAATAAAATCCTACGATGATCGAGAATGAGAAAGCAAGGGTTTGATTACATTTCCCTTACAAGTGGGCTTGGCCCTGATTGAAATGGTTTTCCATGTACTGGATCTAGATCTACCTTATAACATCTTTCTAGGACATCCATGGATATAGGCTATCAAAGGTGTACCCTCTACCTATCATCAATGTCTAAAGTTCCCACATCATGGTAGAGAAATCACAATTCCTAGAGATCCTGAGCCCTTTCAATATTGCAAAAGATTGGAAGGCAAGCAAGATAATTACTGTCTGTTGAATGAATTTGGCCGACATTTCACTCAAGAAACCCCTGTTTTAGAAAAGACATCTGAAACATCAAATGAGCAATCCAAAGGAAAGGAAAAAGTTACCAAGGACAAAGATATTGAAGACAAACCCTCCTCATTTGAAGCAAAGGTCACATTTACAAATCAAGGCATGGGAGAGTATAAATTTGAAAGTGCTTTATGTATTCGAAAACTCCCCTTGTCTCCAAAGTCTTATGGAAGACCATCACCATTACCCCTTTCCAAAGATAAAGCACTTATGCACTGCAAGTCAACTATTTTTGAACATTGGGGGTCCTTATCAGATGAACACATGGAGTATAGTGTCCTTGATTGGCTCTATAATGATGAAGAAGAGCAACCTGTAACTTTCCCCAAAGGAAAGTATCCTATAGTTACTCCCATTGTTGATAACATGGGATATCATGGTACTGTTCTTGGAGCTAATGAAATAGGAAATAAAAAGATCATAATAGCTAATGGTTATCCTAAAGGACATGGATTGGGTTCTGTAGAAACTAAGAATAACTTTGCTAAGGATTATTGTTTAGCTACCTCAGGTTCAGACACTGAGGAAGAGTTCTTCAAAATTGCCTTCCAATATATTGAAGATGACCTAAATGAAAATCATCATGTCTTCACCATTACCCAAGCTGACCTTTCATCCCCTTGTCTACCCCTCACAAACCTTGAATTGATTGACTGGGATCAGCAAGACTCACCACCAGCTTTAGACATAGGCGATTCAGATGAGGCAGTTTTAGCCCTCTTTGGACTTAAGAATCTCTGAGAATACAAACATCATATACACTATAGTGAACAAGCCTACTTTGGTAGCCAAGTTAACTCTCTCAGTCACAAAAATGGAAAAGAAAATAAAAATAAAAAAAATGAAAATACATCCTCTGGTGAAAACCTCTCGCATGCACCTAAGGATGAAGAAAAAGACAAAATAAAGGATGCTTCCTCTAGTGAAAACCTTTCTGAGGTGCTAGAGGAGGGAGAGGCTGAATTTTTGTTTATATCATCAGAACTAGAAGTGTCCTCTATGATCATTGAAGATACTATTCCAATCAACCTAGGCACAAAAGAAAATCCACATATCACTTACATTGCAGCTTCTCTCAGTGATCAAGAAAAGAAAGACATGACAACATTTTTGCATAAACACAAAATCAACTTTGCCTAGACCTACAAAGACATGCCTGGGCTCGATATAGATCTTTTCATGCATCATCTTGCGGTAGATCCAAGTGTAAAACCTGTTAAGCAGAAGCTTCACAAGATGCATCTTCAAGTTGCATTGGTATTCAAAGTACAAATTCAGAAGATATTGGATGCTGAAGTAATCAGACCAATTGACTATGCTAAATGGGTTTCTAATATTGTACCAATAGGTAAGCCTGTTGGGGGCATTCACATCTGCACTGATTTTAGAGACCTCAACCTTGCATATCCCAAGGATGATTTTCCACTCCCTAATATTGACATTATAGTGGATTTGATAGCAGGACATGAAATGTTGTCACTTATGGATGGATTCTCAGTTTATAATTAGATCAGGATAGCACCAGAAGAAAATAACAAAATCACATTCAGAACACCTTGGGGCACTTTCTATTATCAAGTGATGCCTTTTGGTCTTAAAAATGTCAAAGCCACTTATCAATGAGCAATGACTACCATCTTTCATGACCTTTTGCATGTCATCATGGAAGATTATGTGGATGATCTTTTAGGAAAATCCAAAACAAGGGAATCACATATTCCTATCGTTACTACCATCTTTGAACGATTGGAGAAATATAAGCTTAGATTGAATCCCAAAAAGTGTGTCTTTGGAGTACAATCTGGTAAGCTGTTGGGATACATTGTGTCACGACGCAGAATAAAAGTTGATCCAAAGAAAGTGAAAGAAATCCTAGAGATGCCACCACCCAAAACATTGAAGCAATTACGCAGTTTACAAGGCAAACTACAATCAATCAAAAGATTCATGTCATAGTTGGCTGACAAGGTGCATCCGTTCTCCCATCTCCTACATAAGAATATCAAGTTTCAGTGGGATTGCTTATGTCAAAATGCATTTGAGAAACTAAAAGGCTATCTGGCTAATCCACCCATGTTAGTTCCACCTGTTGTTGGTCACCCTTTGATCTTGTACATATCTACCATAGAGGTCGCATTGGGAGCCCTCCTGGCACAATTAGATGACACCAGCAAAGAGCGAGAAATTTACTATCTTAGTAGAACTCTTATTGGCTATGAGTTGAATTATTCCCTAATTGAGAAGGCATGTTTGGCTATTGTTTTCTATACATAGAAGCTACAAAATTATATGCTTAATCATAAGATTCATCTTGTTGCTAAAATTGATCCACTCAAGTATCTCCTGGCATGCATTACTCTTGCTGGTCATATAGAAAAATGGGTCATGATCCTTAGTTGGTTTGACATTGTTTATGTGGATTGAAAGGCCATCAAAGGACAAGTGATTGTAGACCAGTTAGCTAAAGCACCTGTTGATGGTAAACATCCTCTGATCACAGATTTCTAGATGAATCAATCTTAAATCTTGCCCCAAATCCACCATGGAAGCTATATTTTGATGGATCCTTTACGCAGAAAGGATCAGGGGCAGGAATCTTGTTTGTTACACCAAAGGGGATCTCATCCCTAAATCTTTCAAATTACAGTTTCCTTGTACCAACAATATTGTAGAATATGAAGCCCTTATACTTGGACTTCGACAGGCCATACAATGGCAGATTCTCACTCTATTGATGCTTGCTGATTCACAATTGATCATCAAACAAGTTATGGATGAATATCAAATGAAAGATGACAAGTTGCTTCCCTATTGCCGGATACTTGAAGATCTCAAGACACATTTCACTAAACTAACCTTCCAGTAGATCCCTCACATGAACAACAAAGTAGCAGATGCCATGGCAACAATTGGATCCTTAATCACTATGGAAGAACACAACGCACGGTGTGAGTTTCTTGTTGAGAATCTTACGGTCCCTACCGATGACAAGCCAAATTTTGGAATGGTATGTGAGATTACTGATCCCAATTCCCCGTGGTACCAAGAAGTGTATTCCTACCTACGCGATGGACATACCCCGCTTACTTTAACCCCCAATCAATGTAAAAATTTCATTCGCCACACTTCTCAATATACAATCCTTGCTAATACCCTCTTCCGAAAGCATTTTGATGGAACTCTTTTAAGGTGTCTAAATTCTGATGAAGCACAAATGTTCCTGGAGGAGGTACATCAAGGAATCTATGGAGCCCACTCTAGTGGACTTACTTTAGCCAAAAAGCTGTTATGCACTAGATATTACTAGCCTACTATGGAGCAAGATACCTACAACTATATGAAGAAGTGTGTACCTTTTCAGTAGCACGGAGATTCAATACACTCTCCCTCCCAATCACTCCAACCCACCATCACCCCTTGGCCCTTTTCACGCTGGGGTCTCAACCTCATTGGCCAGATTTTCCCTAATTCATCTAATGGCCATAAATACATCCTGGCTGCTATGGAGTACTTTACCAAGTGGGTTGAAGTTGTTCCTCTCACCTACACTACTGAAAAATAGATTTTGAAGTTTATTTTGAACTATCTTATCTATCACTATGGCATTCCTCAGGACATTGTTACTAATAATGGAGGACCTTTCAAGAACAAGGATGTCACATAGCTATGTAGGAAGTTCAGTATTACCCACCATACTTCTTCCAAGTACTTTTGGCAAAGCAACGGTCAAGCTGAGGCTACGAATAAAACTATCCTCAGAATCCTCAATAAAATAGTCGATGAAGTTGGCCGTGATTGGCACCTTCACCTCAATCCTGCCCTTTGGGCTTACTGCACCTCCATTTGAACCCCCATGGGAGCCACTCCCTTTTCCCTTGTTTATGGTACTAAGGCTATTCTACCCATTGAAATTGAGCTCCCTTCCCTCAGAATCTCTCTCAAGAATTTGTTGTTCGAAGAAGAATATAGAGTTGCCCGCTTGCAAGAGCTGGAACTCCTTGATGATAGATGCCTTAATGTCCTAGACCACCTCTGTGTGTATCAAAATTGCCTTCACCTTCAGTTCAATAAAAGGATCAAACCTCATTAGTTTGAGGTCGATGATCTTGTCCTACAGCATAATATTAAGAGTCTCCAGAACCGTGAGAAGAATGGGAAGTTTGAACCTAATTGGTTGGGTCCCTTTATTATTTTAGAAAATAATGGTTCAGCCACATATCAGATTGCGTCCCTAGAGGGAGATCCACTCCCCGATCCTATAAATATTGTACATCTCAAGCGCTTCTATGCTTGATCAGTTCATAGTCCATTGTACAGCAAAATTTTTTCACAAAATCCAAAAAAATTCGAAAGCAAAAAATCCTAAAACATTTGGAATATGCAAAAAAGCAAAAAAATCAAAAAGATCAAAAAAGCATAAAAAATACAAAAGCTTGAAAAGAAAATCAAAAAGAGAAAGAGAAATAAAATCCGTCCATCTATAAAAACCACTTCGGTGGCACAATGGATAAGTACCATGGTGAAAACTTGTTTCAGGCACCATGCATAGTCAGATCCACCATCAGTTTCCACCATTTGTCTATACAGCTTGCATCACCTATCATAATAAGCGTCACTACCCATATTTGTGCAGGTAGTTCTTTGACCATCTTTTCGCATTCGCAATAATGATTCCCGCATGACTGAGCTTACCAAATCAAAAATTGAGCTTTGTTCTAGACACATTGATCGCAAACAGTTTACATAAAATCAACAAACAGATTGAATTTCCTAATGATTGTTCTATTCACGAGCAATTACTAGCAAATTTCCATTTTCTATCAATCAATCTTTGGCCCATCAGGATGCATCCTTTTGGTGTTGGCTATTCTATCAATCCTCACATCAAAATTGTTTATGGCAAGAACTTTTGGACTGAATGACCACTTGGTCAGGATGCCTTTTTGTTGATTTTATATTGTGTTTTACTATGTCCTTATCGCGACAGCCTCGATCTTTTATATCTTGGTTTGTTATGGTGAGTATCTAGTGAAATACGTGTCCTTTATGGTATGATTTGCTTGTCATAGTTTGTTAGTGCATTTATGTTTTGATATTCGGTTATGACTATGTATGCCTCACTGCGGGCAGGACTCATGCATCTCAAATCCCTCAAAAGATATGGATGTATTGCGTCTCCTCAAGAGTAAAATTTCATAGCTCTCATCATACCTGATATCTCACATTCTTGTTCCTAACAACCTATTTGTCTGAAAGTCTAGTCCACGCAAAGGAACCATGTCACTTGTGTTTTCTAGCACATGGTGCATAACTCCTTTTGCAATATCAAACTAGGGTGTGCTCTCCAACATTAACATGGTATTAATCCCACTATTATCATGTAGTTAGTCTTTACATTATAGTTAGGTCATATTGCATTATGATTTTGCTCTTGGCAAAGGTTTTTATTTATTCCCCTATCTGGTCACCTATGTGATTTTATCAGACTTATTGTGATACACACAAATATAGTGTCCTCATTTAGTCATTATCTATTGCATTGTTCATTAGTCAATATACATTATTCATTTGTCTCATATTACATTCATTTTATTCATTAATCATTAGCCATTATTCATTTGTCTCATATTGCCTTCATTTCATTCATTAATCATTCATCATTATCCATTGCATTATTGATTTCCTTCATTAATCATTAGTTATTACATCATTTAGTTGCAGTGTTCATTTTAATACATTTGCATTATTCATTTAGTTCATTATGTACATTGTTCATTTAATTCATTTACAGTTGCATTATCATTCCATTAGAATTAAACATTTATAACCATCATATAGTACCATTTACATCTTGCATTCCATTAGTTGCATCCATAAAATCCATAACATCTTTTAGGGTTCATTCATTTCATAAAGAATCATAAATACATTTATACATCATTACATTACATCCATACATAATAAAATATAAGCATTAACACATGACATCTATACATATATATGCATCTCATCCCTACATCACAAATTTGTCAGTATCATCATATATATATTCATCCCATCTTGCATGTCAGTCATAAGCATCATATACTATAAAAATAACATCATAAGTGCATCCATACATCCTGCATAAACATCACATCATATAAGCATATAACATCACAAAGGTCCATAAATTAGAGTCCCATAGTCCAAAAATAGTCCCTGTATATATATCAACAGTGTCATATCATACATCATGTGTCAAAAATGTGTCAAAATTGTATATCCAAAAAGTCTGAGAAGCCTCATGGTGGTGGCTGTGATGGTCCTGCTTCCCTGCTTAGACGTGGCAGTAACCCCACTGATCCCTATGATGCTCGGCCGGTGCTCTCTGAATGTGCCCTCTCAGAATATGTAGGCTCTTGTGCCTCCTTTAGCACTACTCCATGGTAAAGCCCCATATAGCAGGCGGCCTCTCAGCCTTTGCGTCTTGCCTCTCTCTAGGCAGCCATAGCATCAGTCATCATCTAACCTAACCCTGCTGCACTACCTGCTAGCCGCGCTATATTTCAGTCTGCCTTATAATCCTTAGCATGTCTCCATGCTAAGTCTTACTCTTCTATCAAAGCTGCTATCTGTGCTGACATAGCTGCCAACTCCTCCTCGCGGTCCCCAAACTCTTCTATCACAGCGAACTCCCCGCTATCCACCCGAGCCTATAAAATGTCCAGTGCCCGCTACCCATTATCCCCTCAAGCTGTCTCTGATGATAGCTCCCTCTGTACTTAGGTCACCTCTATCTGAAGGCTGCTGGCTGTAGCCTATATTGTGGCTAACAATCCCTGTAATCATAGAATCTCAGCCTGTGCGCTCACCTCAGTCGCCTGAGATGTTGCCAATAGTCCTTGAACTCTCCCCAGCTCAGTCCGTAGGCTATCTCACTCTACTATGACTGTGTCGTGTGTCTCTTGGGCTATGTAGCCCGCCGGTGGTCCATGTCCCTATGGTGGTGGCCCCTATAGTGGCCCTTGTGGTGCCTATGGTGGCCCCTACAGATCCTACCCCTATAACTGTACATCGGGTATGATAGGTGGCTGCCCACCTACTGGTATCTACACCTGCCCCCTTCACCTTGGTACTACCACCCTAGGCATGACTCTCCTCCCTCTGGCCCCTCCATCTCCTCCCTCATCATCGTCATCCCCCTATCCTCCTTCGTCCCCTCTAGCCCCTCGCTGCTCGTCCTCTTGAATGACCCCCTGCACTATTAGTCTCACGGGTCTGTGTGCCACCCACCACTATGCATATGTAGGAACTACCCCTGCATCCTATAGCGACTCTCAAGCCCTGATCCAGGGGACCTTGATCATGCCCATGAATGATGCTCAGGCTATCCAAGGACCTACACTAATCCCCCTTACACTCCCTACCTCTCGGGTAACCAATGGATGTGGAAACCTATCCGGTACTGCCTCCTACACCTGGCCCATCTTCCTCTGTACCTTGGATGACATGTATCTTGATATCATATATGCTATCCTCCCAAAAAGCCAATAGTCAGTCTGCACAAACCTCATATAGTATGAGTCGTAGAATCCATCCTCCACATACCTATCCTACTATGGGGTCTCATGGCCCCAAGCCTCACATCCTACATAGGGTGCCTACAATATAGCCCCCATCTCATCTAGTCTCCTGTGCTAGTATCCCAAAGAATCTGTGGCCTCATAACTAATCAATGGCCTATACCTGCAAACAAAGGGCTCATATGCCACCTGGGTCTCTTGATGTTTGATCGGTCATGTGAATGCAATATGCTCCCACACCCATACTAATAAGAGCGTGCATCTAGGACCTAGTGCCCTACCCTTGCAGTAGGCGCACATATGCAGATCATAATATAGCTGGCCAAAGATGACATATCCCTAGCAGTACTAGTCACCGTCCTCAACCATGCTGCTCAGCACTTGTGCCCAACCTATAGGGAACCCCTTGCTTGCATGATCAGGCATGAGACTTCCCCCTATCAACCCCGCCAGATGTAGCACCGATCGCCATGGCTGTGGCTCCATCATTATAGCTCCTATCCATGACATCCACTGCCGTGTAATTGACAGATCTATAAACCTCCATCTCAGGGCCATCTCCATATAGGGCTCTAACCCCTCCATGCAGTACTCTGGTATGAGCCCCTGAATGGGCACTCTATAGATCCTCCATATGTCATGGAGGGTGATAGTCACTTCCCCTATAGGGAAGTGGAAGTTCGAAGTGGTACTGTGCCACCTCTCTATCAATGCAGACATAAGCGCATTATGTGCTTGAAGATGTGACCAATGTCACACGTGCTCTAGTCCACACAGTGTCACCTGTACCCACTCTACCGCTGTCAGGTGCTGCTCTAGCTCCATGTCACTAGGTAGCACTCCCTGGCTTGAAATGTAATAGTCTCCTCCTACAGTTAGCAAGCAAATGTCAGTAATTAGATAGCATGCTGGGGTATCAAAACATGTCCCAGGCCCGTTTGGGGCATCAAAAAATACTCCCAAACCCTTTTCTTTTCATTTCTTCTTCTCTTTCCTTCCATTTTTAGGTCAATCTGCATAGATGGTGGTTGACCCTCACAGACGACAGACTTTCATAGTCACTAGTCTACGTAGCTGGTGGATCTCCATAGACGTCAATCTGTAGAGATGGCAGTTTAGGCCGCTGTCTCCCTTGCTACGCAGATAGCAGTGTCCATACATCACCGTCTCCACTACACCATTTGTCCTCTCCCTGCTCCTCCAGTCAGAGATTGGTCGATCTCCGTCTGCACATACGTCAGTCGCCTGTCAGCCATCTACGAGGATGGGAGTCTGTCGATTGTTGTCTATGCAGACAGTAGTCAAGTGATTGTCGTCTATGCTACGCATCTCTTTTCAAGCATTTATTGCGCCTAGATACCCTCCCAAAATATTAAATTTGTAAATGACAGAGTTGGTGCTTGACTACTCATTGGTGGTCCCGCATTCACAGGTCTTTGGTGTACTCAAATGCGCTCCCCAAGCTATGCTCGCTCTCATTACGCTGTCATTGCTCTCTTCTTCTTCTCTTTTTTCCCTTTGTGAGTGAAAGTGACTTGTCCATGGGCCCCAGTGAACTATTTATAACCCCTTGGGACCCATTTCTTTCGTCGGCCTCCCCTTTTTCTATTCTGGTCCCTGTTTTCCTCCATTTTTCTTGGACACGCCATGCAATTAGTCTACTTTCCCTATTTTCTTACCTTTTCGAGAAAATTTTATTAAAAAAATGTATTTTTTCCTATTATTTTCTCAAGGGGCACCCTCCTCTGCTCTCGCTACCGTAGGTTTTCTAACCTCTCTAGGGCATCTTATTTTCTTTTCTTTGATGTAATGTCACTATCGACGATGCATCAAAGAGGGGAAAAATGTAGACATCCAAAATCGTCCTTATATTAATTTAATTAATATTCCCATAACATTATAGTTAATTTTAATTAATTATATTTGTTATATTCTTCTATCTATTTAATTA
>MU223547.1:2506981-2529979 GCA_018584345.1 Thuja plicata | reverse complement strand
TAATCTAAATTTTAAATTTAGATTAAGCTAATTTGAACCTAGATCCTACCCTACCTCCCATCACTCTCATCAAATAGACCTATCTATTAATTAACTAAGGTTAATTAAGCTAATTTCTTGATTCCTAAACCAATTAGTCTTAATTATTTGCTCACACATGTGTGAGAAAATTTCTAAAAATTGACTTTTCCAAATAATCCTTATTTGGTGCCAACAAGGTTTCTTACACCTATGATGACACCTTCTTACACTTTCCAAAAGTGTTTCATTGGTCCAAAACTCTTACACCTTCTTACACCTTCATACAAGATCCTTCACATGTGTACTTTAAGTACACTTTGACCCATCACATCCAAAGTTGCTCACACATGTGTGAGAAAAGTGGGCCTTTTGCATGGCTTATGTGTCCCTCATATGGCACCTATGTGGATGCCACATGAGCTCCTCCTCATTCAAGCCCTCTCTCTCCTGCAAAAACTCTATAAATAGAGGCCTTTGTCAAGAGAAAATCATCTCTCATTTTATGTATTGTTATCATGCTAGTTTAGTTCTAAAATTTTTAAGCAATTTAGCATTTCATAGCAATCTTAGTTCATTTTCATATTTATTTCATTATTGAATCTAGATATCACATCTTAGGTTTATATTGGAATGAATCTAGTTCTATTATCTTAGTTAGATCTTGCACATCATCTTAGCTTAATGCTTGCATCTTCATCAATGGTGAAAGCTTAAGACAAGTTCTTCATACTTGTTCTTGAGTTATTAGCTCATCCTTTTAATGCATTTCTAGTGGGATTATGATATTGTGTTGGGAGAGAACACCCACAAACCTCTCTAAGAGCAAATCAACAAGGCTTGGGTGCACTTGTTTGGCTCATCGGAGGTTGTGATGGATCTGTTGTTTTTTTTTAATAGTATGCTTTTAGACATGTTTAATGTAGTTATTTGATATATATATCTAATGTTTGCATGTCTAAGCGTGCTCCCAACAGGTTAGGTTTCATCGTATACACCTAATTTTGTGAGGATTTGATGCATATGGATAGAAACAATGAGGACATAAACATATAACATGGAGTTACATATGGAAGTTAAAGAAAATAACAATGAAACAATATGACAATGTTCATCTATGACATAGGTACATGAATCAATTTAAAAGTAGCGATAGTCATAAGTCAGGTAAAAAATAGGAACAACTATAGTTGTTTCAAAGATATCAATGAAAAGAAAGTGCTAATCATGGAAATAAGAAATGAAGAAGTAGCACTGTCATTGTTAGCCTGCTATTAGCACCCAAATTTTAAGCTTTTAAAGCTAGTCATATTGAAAATGATTCTCTGATTGTCCCGGTTGCTTGTTGGTTTTTATTGCTGATAGTACCTTTGTAAGGTTTTTTGGTGAAGAGATAATGTCCCGAGATGGATTTGAACTTGAACTTGAACGAAAAGCTTCAAAGTTCAACTTCAAGTTCAAGCCCATGTATGTAGAATCAAAGTTTAGCTCAAAGTTTGAAATCAAGTTTGCAAGTTCAAGTTCAGAGCTATCATTACAGTTTCAACTCCAAGGTTCATATAGAAAGTTCATTGGTACATAAGCATAAGTTCAAAGTTCAAAGTTTGAAATGCAGTGCCTCAAAACTTAGTTGCATGGTTTAGATTTGCAAATATCAAGTAGGTTCAAAGTTTAGAATCACAGGGATTAAAATGCAGATTCAAGGTCCCGAGCACTAGTATGAAAGACCAGAATGTCATGAATCAAGACATCAGTCCAATTCACTATTATAGAGGTTCAGATTCAGATGCAAATGCCAATTTCATTAGAGGTTTGAAATCAAGATAACAATTTCAGATTTAAAGTTCAGAATTCCTAAGAACATTGTAGAGGTCTGGTTTCGAAGCTTCATGGTTGGAGAAGTTAGAAGTGAGAAAAATTTAATTGAACTTATCAAGATTTGCCAACAAATATGCTTCATTTTTTGGTACTAATGATGCCACTGATATCACAATGAAATATGGTAATATTAGTGTGAGATTCATTTAAATCTAAAAATGAATGCTACAAAAATAATTTCCTCATTTATTAAGCCCGACATCTAGCTCACAATACAAAGGTGAGGCTCAACTTATTGATCAAAGTCCTCTGTTTGAGCTTGGTATCAAAAAATTTGTAGATAAGATGGGAAAAGATTTTTTTTGAGAGTTTAACTATGAGGAAAGATACATCTTCTAGCCTCCAAAGTCGTGTGCAGAGACAAACAAGATGATGCTTCTCCCAAAGAGGCAACAACTAGATCTTTGATCAAAGTATCAATTGGCCCGATCAATTCAAAGGAGAAGACTCTTTTCAAATAAGATTATTTTTCCTTTAAATCTCCTCCTCCACATGGCTCAACTCAAATGCTCACGAGTCTAGGTCTCTCATGTGCCATGTATAAGTGTGGTTTAGCATAGATTCTAAGTTCAGAGAACAATTTATTAGTGCAGAAAACCCAGAATTCCTAGTTTTGAAATGTTGGTTGAATTCAGTGGTTCCAATGCATAAGGTCTGATTATTCAAAGGCTAGTATTTCCAAGAAGTCAAGGATGAGGGCTTAACATGATATATGTTCTTTGATTACTAAAATCACAAATCATAAGTGCTTTCTTAGACCAAAGTATATAGAGATATCAACTAAGGGAGGAAACTGATAACCAAACATATATGAAATAGACGGAAGCACCCTTTGCATTTAGAATGAATATCTTGCTCTACCTTGAAGCATGCATATCCATATTGCTTGGAAGTAGTCAGAAAACTTGGAACCCAAACTAAACTTTGATATAAGGATGACATCTCATTGGAAAAAGAACCAATATTATCATATATTATACTCGGTGCAAATGGTGGTGGTCGAGAATGACAGGTGTTAAATATTTTCTTCTCCATGCATCGACACTTAGTTTTGATTCCACTACCTCAGCGTGACCAGGTCTACATCATGACTGCACCTCAAAGGAATATGCAAACTGTTGAATGCTTTTCAAAGCTACTATGGTCAAGTTCAACCCCCGGTAATTGATACAGACAGTTCTATCAGGTAATGAGGGGTTCCCAATGGTGAGGATCAGATGATTGCTCAGATGATCTAAGAAATTCCTATCTCAAGGAAGTATTATTTCACAATCCAACATCTAGAGTGGGGTTTCCTGCCTCACATGGTTTGATACCCTTCTTATAAAAGATATATTTAACACATTGAATGTGCTCGATTCGTGATTGCAAGAACTTATTATAGTAATCTGAAGCTCTCAAATGTCAGTATTAAGTAATAATGGGTATCAAAATGAAAGGAGAAGTATCCATATGATGCAAGCATCCTTATCCGATAATAAGAAAGGTAAATGTCATAAGAAAATGACACCCGATAAAGGCATCAAAATCATAGATATGCAATGGAATGAATGAGAAGTGTTTGATGGAACACTGTATAGGTCCTCCTCATATGTGCCACAAAATTTATGGATGAATTCTGGTTGTCCATTAAATAGAATGGCACAGATCATATACAGAACTGACATCTCTGTTGGTTGCAGTTTAACTTTCCATGAGCATTATATCGAGCAGAGATTTAAATGCTACACCAACATGAATCAAGATGGCTAGAATCGACATTTCTGCAGCCAAATGATAAGTAGAAGAAAGCTCCTCCAAACTACACAACAATAACCAAAACCTAAGCCCGAAGTTAGGCTATGAGAGAAGACTATGAAGTGTTTAATAAATTTTCAACACTATTAGAAATAATTATAAAGGTATACAGATTAGCTGTGTAAAGGGAGTGCTCCATCTATTTGACAAAATGACCGAGCACCTCCAGGAGAAAGCCACAAGATACATTCTCAAGCATTGGGTTGGTGCTACCAATCCAATTTGGAGATTCCAAACTAGAATCAGACCTGTGTGCAATTTGCATATGGTAAGATTATACTGGGATAGTCAGTAGCATACAGAGATCCAAAATATTACCCAGGAGAATACCATTTGTGTCAAGAAGATAAAGATGGGATTTGTGTAGTAAAAGTGTCCCCTGTCCAGCATGCCACTTGTTCAAAATGATAGTGCATATTAACCCCACCATGTGTTGATGGAACTCATGATTGTAAGGATAGAGTACATCTTATCAATAGCCCAGTCATCGGTGCTAAAATATGTTTATTTTCTGTCCTTATAATAAGGTGGCATCTTTAATGCTTTAGTGCCATAACATGTATGAAGATAATACCATAAGAATCAGTTCTCATAACTGAAAAAGAAACATCTGTAAGAAATGTAAAGAGGAGTCAATAACAAAGCAAGGGCTCGCATAAAGTGAATGTGAAGATAATCCTGGAGGGTAAATATAAAGGTAATCTTTAAAATAATTTCAAGAAATGGTTATTAGAACCGAAATACACCCAAAAGCATTATTTATTGTAGAACTTTTGACATTTCCAGGGTTCTTCTTTTTCAATCGGCTAGTCCTAAGGCTGCTACTGCAAGGAAGGAGCATTGTTTGTAATAGGGGAAGGAGATTTGTTTTATGCAGTTTGACTGTAATGGAGGGATGGAACAATACTGTTATTGTTTTGTTATGTCTCTGAAATAAAGAGGGATATATGTGTGCTTGATCTTGTGGTCTGCACATTTGTGTTTCTGGTTTAGAAGGATATTGTGTTCTTTATTTCTTGTTTTAGATGCAGTCCTGCATTATTACACTGAAATGTGATGTATGTATTCTTGTGTCCTATGTACTCATATTTTTGCATAAAGATATTTTTAACTCTCTCTCTCTCTCTCTCTCTCTCTCTCTCTCTCTCTCTCTCTCTCTCTCNAGATATTTTTATCTCTCTCTCTCTCTCTCTCTCTCTCTCTCTCTCTCTCTCTCTCTCTCTCTCTCTCTCTCTCTCTCTCTTCTATAATGCGAAAGATTGATTAGGTAGTCTTGTGGCTGCTTATTTGTCTTTTCTCTTCTTTCCTTTTTTTAAACCTAGAAATCACATTCATTCCATGTCTATGGATGAATTTTGGAAACCTTAGTATCTTCAGGTTAAAGATACATCCCATTATTTGATTCATTGCAAATCTTTCAATGATGGAGCTGTACCTCTCAATTCAGAGGATGGTTATCAATCAATGATAACTCATCCAATTATTAGTGTGTTTTGTTCTTCTAGTTGGGCATGTTGAGTCATTATTTGTGTTTCTTTTCGAAGGACAAATCTGTTCACCAACATTCATTATGTTTTTAGCATATATATGATAATAAGCTATTAGAAATGAAGAGAAAACATGGAATGATCATGAAGTGTGAAAAAAAAACAAAGAAGTGTTCTCACAATAAGAAAATATTCAAATTCAACATGATATCTATATTTTTTACACAATGGGATTCATAGACAGAAAGTAATGATCCTTTCTAGAGGGAAGAAAAAAAGAAGATTAAAATAATCAGGATGTTCAAATTCATTCAAAGCTACATCTATACACAACCATAGTAGTTCAATTACAAGTCACAGAAAGTAAACAACTAGTTATCAAATCTAAACACAACTATGAAATGGGTTTCTTGTGTGTACAAAGAAGAGTCTTGACCACCACAATTTTTGTATATGTCGCATATGAGGATATCAAAGCAGTAGGATGGAACCATGCTATGAGGAAAAATGAAACACACAATAGAGAAATCATTATAATCCTCATAACATACATCAATCATTATCGCTTTGGAAAAGGGATTAATTAGACTCTCACTTTGCAATGGATGGTTATATTAAACATGAATTAGCAAGCATAAAACATATCGATGCCATCAGCATGCCAAGAGATAGAAACAGGAGAAGCAGGTTGTATAGAAATTATTGTAATCACTCTAACATTTGTTGGGTATGTGATTATTTAAGCAAGGATAACTATCCTATAATGATTTTTTTGTCTTTCACACATACATCAAATAGCCTATAATGATGAATTTCCAGTAACAACATGCAAGTATAAGAAAATGATGGAGTTCCAGATCAACAACAGATATAGAAAAGGCATGGATAATGGACCGGTGAGCATAAGAGATGGTAAATTCATTCATAACCATACCAAGGAAGAACTTGAGAAAATGGTGCTATTACAAGGTGGCATCAGGCCAAAATCATGCCAATGCCTTAGAAATTTCAAGCACCCTACTAATCTTTTCTCATAAAAGGACTTAAGAAAAAAAATAGCATACTTTTTCAGTCACACCCAAGATGTTAACATCATGATAATAGTAGGCCATGCAATTTTTTTAATCACAGAACACTACAATGCAAGTATAGTATCCAAAATCCATACAAATCAAACATATTGATATTAAATCTTCATTTTTATATGAAAACATATTCATAGTACATTCATATAACAACTTTGTTCTACATTAAAGCCCTTGCATTCATATAATAACTTTGTTCAACATTAAAGCTCTAAAACAGGTATCAGTTTGATGGTCCATGTCCTTAAAACATATAATAGTATAGAAACAACATAAAAGTCTTAAATAAAAGATCATAAGATTGGGCTCATCAATAATCATCTGCATTTCTAGCAAGATCAAAATCTTGATCACTTGCGTCTGCATCTTCTTGATTTTTTTTCCTTAAACTCATTTGTGACCTGCAATACATTCTCTCTCTCAATTTCTTCATTGGTAATCAAAATATCTTCTTCAAAAAATCCTTCATTGTCTTCGTCCACTTCTTTGAACATTTCTTGTAAATTAACATATTGTCTATCGGGCATTACATTGACAACTTCCATGAATTTTCATTTCAAACGAGACTCTGTTTGAATGACATATGACCAACATGGGCTTCTTACATCATCAATTAGAAATGATTGATTAATTTGAAGAGGGGAAACATATGGCTCATCTGTCTCTGATAAAAATTATCATGTATTTGCACGTATAAATTCATACTCATCAAATTGTACTGTAGATGGTCGGATCCATTTACATTTTAATAATATAGGATGATTTTCACCAAAATCCACTTGAATAATTTCTTGGATGTATCCAACATAGAATTTCTTCTCAATTTCATGAAGAAATTCAGCACTAACAACACAATCACAATTTGTTCTTTCCTTTGTCCTTTTCTTCCACTTTTAAATGACTATCATAGGCCCACATTTCACTAAAATGTATAGCCCATATATGTGGAAATTGTGAAAGCTCACTTTCCTCTGTTGTTATATATTGACCTTCTTCTTTTGCATCACTGATTGCATTAACAATCCATTCTTCAAATTTTGGAAAAGAATCACCTCCAATAAAATTATGATGTCTGCGCTTTTGAGGTCGATGTTGCATCCAAATTTGATTCTCTTCTTAATATTTTCTACATAAAATAATGATGTACAAATAGTAAGATTAATAATATGAATGTGTAAATGCAATTGAGTAAAAAAATTAGTGTAATTTTCTTTACCTGTGCCACTTCTCAAATGAAGATGTATTTTGAAGAATAAAGGCATGTATTGCACTTCTTTCTTGATATGAGAGCTTGAAGCAACTTCCATTGCCTTCTAATACTTCACCTACAACTCTCTCATCTTCGTCATCATTTGATACAGTTCGATTGACATTTTTAATATCCTTCATATATTCTATACAAAACCCCATGGCCTCTTGCATTGAATATCCCTCAGACATGCTGCCCTCTGTTTTTTCCCTAGTACGGATAATTTTTTTCAAAAATTTCATATATCATTCTATAGGATACATCCATCTCATTCTTATTAGACCACAATGCTCTAGTTCATATTCTAGATGTATCAAAAGATGCATAGAAATGTTAAAGATTGTTGGTGGAAATTCTTGTTCCAATAGACAAAGGAATTCAACAACCTCCTCTCTCAAACTATCAAAGTTTGAAGGATCTAATACATGTAAACTCATTCTCTTTAATATTATTCCCAACCTTATAATTGCGAATCTTGGCCCCTTTGCCAAATCTAATATATTTACCACAATAGATAAAATATTCTCGATTATGACATGATAGTCATGGGTCTTGAGGCCTCTTAAGCTATTAATGTCAGTTTGGATAATAATGTTCCCACTCACATATCGAGTGGGAAAGCGGGTCTAAGACATCAACTGTAAGAATTGTGCATGTTGTTCCTTTGCCTAGACATAAGGAGCACTCAATTTTCTATATTTTTCATTATCATATTTTTCAACCCAAAGATTTTGATGAATCTTTATTTCTCAAAAGTTTTCATGAGATGAAATAGTATCAAAACCACCAAAAATATTTTCTATAATATCATAAGCCATATTTTTCTCAGTATGCATAAAGTCAACAGTATGCTTGATGGCAATATCCTTAAAGTATGGCAACTTATACAATATGCACAACCGTTTTACACCACTTTCATTACATGGATCATATCTACTGCCAGCAATCCCATTATTTTCAATAAATGACATTCTTGTTTGTCCATTCTCAACAATGTAATCACCTGTTATTAGCAATGGCACTTCATGATTCTATTCTTGACCATTGAAACATGTTTTTTGTCGATGATATGGATGATCCATTTTAAGATAAGCACTATGCCCACAATAAATACACTTACACAAACTTCTTGAGTGCCTCACAAAATCCTTAAAGTTACAAGCACGACATCCATGGTATCCATTAACAAATAGACCAGACAATGTGGCATATGTAGGAAGATCAATAATTGTAAACAATAAGGAAGCTTTTAAAGTTAATTTTATTGAATGACCATCCCTTAAAGACTGAACTGCTTCACTTCCATTCCATAATTCCATTATCTCATCATATAATGGCTCTAGATAAGCATCTATTATATCTGAAGTCACACGTTTCTTTCCTAGTATAATCAATGATAACATTAAGAAAAATGGTTTAGTTGCTAACCATGGAGGTAAGTTATAATTTATTAGAAACACTAGCCAAGTTGACCATTTAGTACTCTGATCTGAGAATTGGTTCACCCCATCTAGAGCCAAACCCAACCTTATATTAGGAGGATCTTGAGAAACATCAGGCCACTTTTTATCAAATTCCATCCATGTCTTAGAGTCTGGCACATTTCTTTGTTTTCTGTAAGTGCTCTTATTTTGGGCATGCCATTGCATAAGTTCATAAATTTCTCTGCACCTGTACATTCAGAGTAATCATGGGATTATCAAAAAGTGGTGAAGAACCTTTCTAGGAACTACAACTGATTTCAACACTTGTCTATACCTTGATTCATGACATTTCAAACATTCACTCTCATTTGCAATATTTTTACGAAATAATACACAACCATTCACACATGTGTGGATGTTTTCATACCCCAAGCCGAGCTTACTAATTTTATTTTTACATTGACTTCTTTTTTTTGGCAATGTGGAGTTAGCTGGTAATAATGAGCTTAATAATGTCAATAATTTATCTACACTCTCATTTGTCCAACCATGCACCACTTGCAAGTTAATAATTTGAAGAAATGTTCTCAAATGACTTAACTTACAATTAGCATAAACTAGCTTTAAAGAATCCTCCATTGACTTCACCCAATCATCATTTAGACCCTCATTTAGCATTCTATCAACTTCAAACCCTTCTTCAAATATTTTTGTCTCTTCATCTATGTTTGGTGTCACTTCATTTCTATTTGTTGCCTCTTCATCTCTCATGGTCTACAATTCTATCATATCTTCATAATAATTGTAATCCCAAGGGATTATACCACTATGCCCATATCTTATCATATGTCGATAAATCACATTTCTCTTTTTCACTTTTCCACCAAGAAAATTTTTACATGGACATGGATATTTTTCAGTGTCCCCCTTATCAACTAATGTCTCATCATATGCATGATATTGATTCATAGTAAACCTATGATGTTGATCCATCCGTAATATTATGCATTCCAATGTTAGTTTAGTTTCTAAATTAAATAAATAACAAAAATCTGAAAATAGAGATGCCAAAACATTGTTAAAAGTAGTCACTTTTAGTAGAGACCATAAAAGAAAGAAGAGGATATAATGATTCATTGTTCTGACATCTATCTTACATTGATTTGAAGTTTACCTAGTGAGAATGGAATATGTCTGTGTTTCAGGTTTCAAATTACCTCTAAATTTTCTATAGAGGGTCTTGCTAACTTCAAATTTGTTGCAAAAAACCCTGACTTCCTTGATCGCCTTTTCAAAAGTCTCCAAGTCCTATCCAAACAAAATTTATCAGCCATGCAAGTGCTTCAATACTTGTACATGAGAATAAAAAATGTTAACAACTATGATGAGTGTTTATTAACAACTTATGAATTAAATTAAAGATGAGTGGAAAATGGTTTCATCAAAAGTTATGGCCTTTTCCCTGAAACTAGTAACTCTCATTGAGGGTTTTGACAGTTTTTGACAAAACATACATAACTTTCATTTTACCTTATGAAAACCATTGAAAACAAGTGAAGATTAAATTAGATTCATCATAAAACACATTCTGATAGGCTTTATAATTTGTTCAGTCCAAATACATATGATAAAATGCTTGAAACAATAGAAAAATGTGCTACTATAGGAAACTATTAAGAGTTTTAAACAGAATCTGTTCTCTCTTTCATTGGATCTCCATAAAAAATACATTGAAAAAAAGGATAACATGAAACCTACTTCCTTTCCATTCCTTCCATAGCCAGTACATGAAATATTCTCAACCAAATAAGAATAAACAAGTGCTACAATTGTTGAAAAATGGCACCATAACAAGATTCTCCAAGAAAAAAAAAAGTAACTATGGCAAGATTCACATATGCTAAAGGAGTTTGAAGATGAGATAGAAGTCTTTTATTCATGAAAGACAATTTTGAGAGACAAGTGAATACAGTCTAATAGTATTTAGCAAAATGCAAATTGTGGGAAAAGTAAAACAAGCTAACAATAGATTATATATCTTATTTTCAGTTTATTTATATGTTGCTTTAACATTATTTTAAAGTGAGAAAATTATATCAGGTTCCAAAAGATATATAGGATACCCCTTTGTTGTTCCCTACCTACCATAATGTCTTCCAAGCATAGCTCTACCAAGACCTGACTAAACCACTTCCATAAGCAACCAAGAGATTTAAGAAACCATCTAGGAAAAGAATCCTAACTAATTAGCATGAAGATTCAGAGGCCCACATTAGGAACACCGTAACTTTGGAAAATTGCTAGGATCTATTTAGGATTTTCTTCCAGAAACCTTTTAAAGGTATATCTATGTGGAATGCATGGAAATATGAATTGGGAAATATAATTGTACCAAACTATCTTATAAGCCCTGAGCTTGTAAAGTGGGTGTTCAAAATGTATGACCTTGTATACAAAAGTGTCACAAATGTTGTGAATAGGGATTTGATCTAGAACATATTCCATTTGAACCCTAATACATCAAAAAAGATAAATTTTCAAACCTTATCCACTGAATATTACAAAGACAAAGGCATAGGATCAAGCAGTTGCCACACCATAGAATTAAAAAAGACAAAAATGTTAAGAAGTTGGAGCCCATTCCAAACATTAAGCTTGGAAATACATTGACATATTTGAAGGTTATTTATAAGGACTTCTATAAATAATTATTTTAGGTTCTTGGAATTTAAACAAAATAGAAAATACAAAAAGGGTTAATCATGTTGACCTCTAATGTTCAACATCCCCAACTCAACATGCTATTGGATTAAGGGCAGCTTCTAGAAAATAGATAGCACAACAATTTTGTAATTATTAAATATGGGTCTATTAAAACCTTCAGATGGTACTCCTTATTATGCTACATATTACTGTATATGTTTTCAGTAGAATGGGAAGACGTTATTGGGTAAAGATTAAATCAAAAGAAATGCCCCTAGATATTTGTGAGCGCCATTCATTTGTGAGCTATCAACCTTGACTAAATACATCCCTTACCTTGATGACTATATTATTAGGACTTGTTTGTTACTCACATATTGAAGAGGTTAGGGCACATAAGAATATGATTGTCAAGGAGTTCTAGGAATTTCTTAGGCAACAAGCACTTAGAATAAAGTACAAAGATTGGCCACAATTGGGGAGACCGGTTTATACAGGATAACTATATTTGTTATTCAAGTCCTTGAAACCACAATTTCCCTCACAACCTACCTAAGTGAGTACTTGAGACAATTTTACATTTGAATTAAGTGCATTTAAGCTACCATATCCATTGCAAGGGAACAGTGACTGCCTTCCACTTAGAAATGTGACATGGGACACAAAATTTCCCACCTTCTCAACACATCAACTTTTGAGGGATCAAAACACTCCCAAAATGTGGATGCACCATGTAAGATGGACTTACATAGACATTCATGAGGCCAATATGTCATTAGAGTCAAATTAAAGTAAATAATTGCTAGATTAGTGTTGAACAACTAGCTACTTGCTAGTGGCTATAGACCATTCACTAGAAATTTAATGCCCAAATGGTCAAATGGGAACTTAAAACTTGATAAAAATATGTAATTCATGGAAATAAAATCTCCTTAAAGTGAGTGGTATCATGATGATTTTTTGAGTCACTTGCAGTGAGAAATGATAAGGAAACTACACAAATCCCTCTTAATGCAAGCCATCCTAGTGTTAAGGCTATAACTCCACTTGATGATGGAATGATTTGAAGTTTGATAGAGAGAAATTAGATAACCTATGTTTTCCTTCTTCATTGACAGAAATCCATTTGACAATTCAAATTGCTCCTACACCTTGACTAGAAGAATCTGCCTAGAGACCAACAGAAACAGACCTACAATCAGTGGAAATTCAACCCCAAGTTATAGATATATTCTTATGGTATTTTTCTCAAAAATATAGGAAGCTTAAGGGGCAAATGGAACCCCCTACGATGAGGAAGTGAGCACAAGAATCTAAAATGGTCATCAGAACAAATGGGAAGAAGTACATAGACTATTATAATATTGACAAATACATATTCTTCTACAAATGAGGGCCTATCAGATAGTCCTAGAAATTGAAGCTGAGAACAAGTGATTTATGACAATATTCCCAAGGATATATTCTCAAGGTGTAGGTACATGTCCATGACATTTTGGAGATAGAAGTTAAGCAATGGGACGTCCCCCCAACTACATTTATTATCATATTTTGTTGGACATCCCCACCGAAATAGTGTCTCCCATGTTTGTAGCTGTCAAAGAAGAATTTGGGGCACTCTGTGATTATGATCAACATTTCCCACAAAATAGGCTCAATAAAGTGCAACATGAATGGAGTAGAAAGATGAGAAGCACACAATTTTTACTACTACTATGTAAGCCAAAGCATTTTATGGCTTACAATTGTTCAAATTTACCTTAAATTAAAAGTCTATTTCAATGAAATTTTTTTGGATATGGAAGGCATTGAGGCTACTCAAAGAATTCAACTAGCTAAGATGAATACTTTAAAACTCTGTATCTATAGTGTGTTACTTCACAAGAAAGTATATGTGTGCCTACTATCTATGGTCAGGTATGACAAAGGGATATCAATACAATTAACAGTGGAGGATTTCAAAAATGTCTAATTAACTTACATTTCTTGATCTTTTTGGAGTGTAACTAAAATTATCAGCCCAACATAAGTAACTATTATCTTAAATTCATTTCAAATTGCAAGATAAAGTGTTTTTTTCTGGTTCTAATCTTTGATATGAGTTTTATTGTTCAAAACTGTCCCTAATATAGCTACAGTTACAGTCAAGTATAATGTTCCATTGAGATAAGAATGTAAATTTTAAAAAGGTCATTGTCATTGGTCTTAAAAGATTTTGATAAATTGTTTTGAACAGTTGGTATGGGTAAGCAAGGAGGTTGGAGCATCTTTGGTATTGTTTGGAATTACAGGAACATGACTGTCATGTTAGAGGTCTAATCAGATAATAAATTCCCCATGTTTGAAAAGTATTGGTGAGTATATGTCATGTTAATAATAGTAGGAAACCTTTGATTTTAATTTTTTGTATACACCTTGAACAATGAATGTTGAAAAGAGGTAAGATGACTGGTAAATGACAAAAGGCAAAGGTGTTGTTAGATAATCCATAGTACTAACTGATAATATGAAAAAATATATGCCAAGGTTTTGGTTGAGGTACAAGGATGCCTTCTCCTCATTAAATCTATCTTGAATGAGTGCTTGTTCTATGTTACAAACTAAGAGTTCCGCCCACATTGTGATCAGACAATGAGATAGCAAGTTGACAGTCTAAGAGCAAGTTTGAATCAGAATAAGGGTAGACATTAAGAATGAAATGTGTTTTGAATGGGTGGAGGTGAATAAGTGAAAGTTTCTTTGGTACCATGACTGTAAGACAATATATTTCCATGGGCTTTGGGATAGCTTGTGGTCCTTGGCTTTGAGTACAATCATATTTGAGTGGACCTTAAAACTAATTTTGTATCAAAATGTATGCAGAGAGTTGCTTCATTTTCTAGGATGTTCAAGGGTGTAAATTTTCTATGTTGTTTTTTCTTGGAAGGTGGTTGTGATCTATGAATGTTAGAGGTTTATTCCCATTTGAGCTGGTTTGGGAAGTGAAAAGTGTAGTGAGAGGTTTTGGCATGAGTTTCTGGTTGGAGTTAACATTAAGGGAGTCCAAATGCTTTGCAAAGTCTAGGATGATGGTAGGCATTTTGAAATGTACCTTTGTGTTGTGATTTGATAAGGAGGAGCCCATTTTACAATAATGGAGAATGGTCAAGTTGGAGAGTTAATCGGGTTAGATGCCTCATTTCTATGAACAAGAACCTTGATTGGAATTTGGGCCAGTTAGTAACCTCGGGATTTGTGTTGGTGTTGGATGCTCTACATCATCTACATAAATAATCATTGAAAAAATATTCAACTCCTTCAATCAATATAAAAGGAATTTAGACACATTTTCATTGCTGAAAGTCAATTTTTTTTGCTGCTATTGAATTCAGCTGGACATTTGCAAGGTAGGGGAAGTGGACTATGATGTTTGAATATGTAGTTAGAGGGGGGTTGGGATATTAGTGAACCTCATAAGGGTCATAGAATATCTTCCACTACACAAAATAAATTCAAAAATTTGCTACTAATTGGTCTGAAAATAGTGACCAGTGATGCTAAAGTATGGATCACATTGATGTGGAAAATAGAGATGAGTAGTGATTATTGTCATTGAAGCTAATTTTTGACTTGAAGGATCTCCATGAATTTTTATTTAATGAATCCATGACTTCTCTTTAATCAATTTTTACTATTCTTCAAGAAGTGTTATGAATTTTCATAAAAAAATGTGATGATTTTCCTTAAGGTTTGATGTGGTTCTTCAAGGATATATTTATACCATGAATGGGAAATTCATGAAAAGTGGATAGGATTCAAAAGAATTTCCATGGGAATTGAAAAACCCTTTCTAGGTTAATGATCCTAAGTTGTATCTTGTCAAATCTAGTTATCCTTTGCAATCAATTATTATGATTTGATCCAAGGTTTTCCTATGATTTGTTTATATATTGATAATAGCAATCAAAGAATGTTTGCTTCCTTTGGTATTTAAAAGTTAGAATTATAGAGCAAGTTGAAAAATGATAATCCATGAAAAGGAAAAGGGTCAAGGGTGCCTAATGATAATGAAGGAATGTGTCAAAAAAAATGATCTTATATGAATAAGTCATCTTAAGAGTGAGAAAGTAGTGACATCAATTTTAGAAGAGTGCGAGAATAAAGGGGAAATGTCATCCAGTATCAAACCAAAGTGAGAAGATGAAAGAGTAGTTATATAATTGTTAAAATAGAGAATCTTAGAGCATAATTACTCATGATAATAATGGAGAAATCAATAACTGCAATCAAATGTACTATAATTCAAGTTTTGAAAAATAATCTAATGTTAGTCAAATAGTCATAATAGTGAACTCTAAGACTTGGCTACAAAAAAGAGCAAAGAGAAGATCTCAAGGTGTAACAGTGGCATATGAAGAGAAAAAGTGATCAACACTATTATAAAGTGCAGTTAAAAGAAAGAGACCACAGTCAAATTCACAAGTAAGACCCCCCATTGTTGAAACTACCAAACAAGATAAAAGGCTAAGATACCATTCGCATAGACATGTCACTGTCATGGAAAGAAGTATAGTCACCACTGTTATTAGGTAGAGTGGAAACAACCTTAGAGGTTGTTCAAGATAGTATGCATGATTTCCCACAAGGTCACATGTTTTCAACCATTAACAAGACATCAATAGAGATTCAAACAAAGCATAACACAACATTCATTTCCGATCATATAAATACATTCAAGTTTTTTTTATATTAAATGAAATATAATACATATAACCCTAGTAACTTACTCTTCACTTTCTGAGTACTCTTCTTGCAAAGATTGTAGAAGGGAAAACTACTAAATCCCCTTTGTAGGTCGTGTTGATGGAAGTCCTCCTGAGAGATCAAGCCAGAATTTTTAAGGGATTCTTGTTACCTACAAGACCTAGAAAGTGCCAAAATGAAGGATCTCAATGCAGTCCATCAAATTTAGTTATAAAATATATTCCTTTTCCTCTAAATTTTTTCTTCCTCCCACCTTCCTCTACCTCTTACCGCATAAATGAAAAGGCATGCATGTTTTTGTCTTTAGTTTTAATTAAAGATAATAATGATAATATACATTTTTATTTATAATAATTATTAGCAATTACACCTTGTGAAAAGAAATGCATGTTTTTGTCTTTAGTTTTAATTAAAGATAATAATGATAATATACATTTTTATTTATAATAATTATTAGCAATTACACCTTGGTGTGTAATGGGTAAGAGGAATGGAAGATTAATTAGAATAAATGTTGCTTTTCTTTTTCATAACTTGATAGTTTTGAGCATACTAAATTAGTTGATTGATGTCTATATAGATATGTATTGAAAGAATTACTATGTAACAAGTTTACAAATTACTTATATCAAATAACTTCTTAGGAAAGCGATGGCCATGAAAGTAGGTTCAACTTGTTGTTTTGAATAAATGATTCCTCTTCATTTCAAAATTCACATTTTAGTTTTCTTTGTTATGTAGCTAGTAAAATCCACGCAACATAGAGAGGGGATTATGAAAGAGAGAGAGAGAGAGAGAGAGAGAGAGAGAGAGACTTTTGATCAACTAATATGTGTCAATAATCTAGATATGATGTGAAGCCTTCCTAAGGCCCATAAAACTTAACTGTTATAATGAATTTTGTGTGGTAATTAAATTCTAAAATCAATTAACATTATATTTAATTTTCTATCCAACAATCATAATAAGTTTAATTTATTGTAATTTGTTTTGCCACAAATCTATGAAGTGAATTAAAAGATGTCACTAAGGTAGTGTCACCCCAGACAATAAAAATAGTTTTAGTTTTTAATTTAAAATTATTAAAATAATAATTTAAGTGTTAAAGAAGAAATGTTAATTTTGTCTTTTAAAAATGTCTTAAATTGCTATTTTATGTAATAGTGTGATGTAGCATGTAAACATCTATTCTATAAACATAAGGAATGGAAGACAACTACTCACAACAAAATGGTGATTTAATAAAAAACCACCTAAATGGTGCTTTGAATACTTGATGGACAATATGTTTAAGGTCTTGGAATTAATGTGTTCAACTCTCCAATCTATCATAACATGTACCTACACTACTTATACTAGAGATCTTTTACATTTTGGGCATGGACACATATACAATGATTATCTCACCAAAATTTCAAAGTAGATGCAATTCGATGTAATGTTAAAATTTATAATTATAGAAATGTTTGAAGATTTACATACTTTTCAAATCATTTGTCAAAACTACCATGCAGACTATGTCATCAATTGTAGCATCTGGGTGTAGGTTGAAGAACAGTAAGGCATCCCATCTGTTAGGATTCACTACATACAAAATATAGGTTTGAGAAGAGAAGAGAACATTGAGCGCATTTGATAAATGTATATGAATATAACACTAGATTATAATTAAATTAAAACTTTTAGCGATAACACATGAATAGCCACGCTTGGCACATTCTGACCATGAATAATCTTTTGGCTGGCTCGACCTTGCCTGAAAATTAAACATATGTATCAACAATATTTGAATAATGACATAACTACTAAAGTTCACCTTGGGATACAAACAAAATAATGAAAAATCTAAAAATTATAGAGCACATAGAATAGTTAATGTGAAATGCAACATTAAGTCTATTGGCGAACAGAATATTAGAGCACACAGAATAATATTCGCATAATAAGTCTATTGCCAAACACGCATTATTGGTGAAATGCAACTTCTAAGAATATAAGTATATGATATTCTCAAATGTTAATGTGTAAAGGAGTATTAATCATTTATTTAGTCATTTTGATTATTAGGGTTACTAATCATTTAGTCATTTATTTGGTTATTTATTTAGTCATTTATTTGGTCATTTTATCCGATGACCAAATTGGTCATTTATTTAGTCATTTTACCCGATGACCAAATTGGTCATTTATTTAGTCATTTTAGTTGTGATTTTACCCGATGACCAAATTGGTCATTTATTTAGTCATTTATATTTGTGAATTACAAAAAATAGGTAGAACATAATAAATTTTAGTCGCGTGACTAAAATCTTTAGTCATACGACTAAACATTTTAGTCACCTAGTCATTTATTGCCCAAATTCTACTAGTGATATAAAGATGCCATAAGATGAACTTGATAAATCATCTTGGAAAAGGTGTAACAACAAAGTGAAGAAAATAATAATCATTGTCATTAAAGAACATATTCTTCCCTCCATAGCAAGGCTGCTTATGAAGTATTCAAAACCATTCAAGAGACATATGAGATTAATAATACAAGTAGATTACTTACTCTCAAACAACAACTCCTAAATTTAAAGATGAACAAAGAGGAAACCATCATGTCTTACTTCCTAAGAATTTTTGAATTAAAGTATCAACTATCTACTATTGGAAATAATGTTGATGACATGAAGTTAACATTATTATCTCTTAGAGGATTACCTATCTCATGGGAATCCTTTTTTCAATGTATAATTGGACACCCTTCTCTACCTAAGTTCAATCAACTAAAGAATGATTGCACTCAAGAGGAATCTTGATTAATATCATGAGGGATCAGGCCAAATAAAGGAGGAGAGATCCAAGCTCTACATACTCATTAAAATTTCAAAGGAAACAAAAGGAAGTTCAAACATAGTAAGGGAAACTATAGAAAAAATCACAAACCAAAGATTTATCCAAAGTACAATGCTAGAAATGTGATAAAATTGGACATATGCACAAGTTTTGTTGAGAAAGAAAGAAAATTCAAGAAGCAATAGCCAAAGTCAAAGAAGCAAAAGTATCTCTATTCTTCTTGTCCTTATAAAGTGAAGTAAACTCAAACAAAAATAATTGGATAACTGATAGCAGAGAATCATGACATATAATTGGATTCAAAGATCAAATTGAAACCCTAGAAGAACATTCCTTTGAAGAGGTTACAATTCGAGACAAATCCACTTATCCAATGAAAGGAATTGAGACCTTCTCAATCAAATTGAAAATAGGGGTAACCCTACAATTGAAATATGTTCTCTTTGTACCAGGTATAAAAAGGAAGTTGGTCTCTATTTCAGGCCTAGTTGATCAAGGCTATCGAGTCACATTCCAAGAAGATAAAGTGCTAATATGACCTAAAAACACTAACATTAAAAATGTTATTTCTATAGGATATAGGGATGTAATCCTATACAAATTATGTAATAGTCACAAATTATCTCTATGTCATGAAGTATCAAACTCTAATGAACTCTGGCATAGAAGATTAGGACATCTTGGATTTAGCACTCTTCCTTCCATAAAGAAAATCACTATAGGTATACCTAATCTAAAATCAAATCATATTAGTACTTGTAAAGGGTGTGATCTAGGAAAAAATATCAAAATATCCTTCCCTTCTAGTGAACATAAAACCAAAGTTGTATTAGAACTCATTCACATGGATTTGTGTGGACCTATGTCAACTCTCTCACTAGGAGGATTTTTGTATTATGTATTTTCATTGACGATTACTCTAGAAAAAGTTGGATCTATTTTCTTAAACTCAAGGAATCAAATGAAGTATTGCTAAAATTCAAAGAATTTAAAGCATTAATGGAAAACCAAATTGGGAAGAAAATAAAAACTCTAAGATCAGACAATGGAGGTGAATATATCTCTAAAAACTTTGCATTTCTGTTGGGATTAAGAGGGAGTATACAGTACCTTATAACCCTCAATGGAATTGAGTAGAAGAAAGGAAAAATAGAACTATTATTGAAGCTACCAAGGCTATGATGTATGATCAAAATATTCATACCTCATTTTGGAATGAAGCATATAATACTTCCATATACATTCAGAACATGTGTCCTCACTCAATCCTAGAAAACATTACACCTGAAGAAGCCTTTAAAGGGAAGAAACCAGATCTAAGTCATCTAAGAATCTTCAGATGTCCTGTATATGTCCACATTCCTAAAGAGAAAAGAACCAAACTAGAACCCTCTAGAAAGAAAATAATATTTGTTGGTTACAACAAAAATACTAAAGGATATAGGGTCTACATCCCAGGACAGAAATCTATTACCATTAGTAGAGATATCAAATTTGAAGAAGACATTACTCTTAAACTCTCTACAGTTATAGAAGAGGGATCAAATCAGAACCAAAGGGAGAATATTATAGAAAATGATAAAAATAAAAAAATTGAGAATCAGAGGGAGAATGCATTTCTAGATGATGGGAACTACATTATTGAGAACCAAAGAGAGAACATAATAGAAAATGATGAACTCCCTTCATCTAACCTTGAAGATGTTGAAATTCCTAACAATAAGAAAATGCCACTATGGGCAAGAAAAATGATTGAATACAATAATGTTGAACCAGATGAAATATTTAAAGAAAGTAAAAGAACAAGAAATCATAGATGCTATCTTGCACTTATGGTTGAACTTACAAAATTTGAACCATCTAATGTTAAAGAAGATTTAACATGTCAAGCCTCAAAAGATGCGATGATCAAGGAATATCAATCTATTGTAAAAAATTATGTTTCGGAAGTAGTACCAAGACCTAAAGGGAAGTAAGTTGTCTCTTCAAGATGGTTATTCAAAATCAAATATGCTTCAAATGGTAGTATTGAAAAACATAAAGCCAGATTTGTCACCGGGGGTTTTTCTCAAAAGGCCGGTGTTGACTACTAAGAAACCTTTGCTCTGGTTGCTCAGTATACTTCTGTGAGAAATATTATCACCATGGATGTAAAGACATCATTTCTAAATGGTGTTATTGAAGAAGAAGTATACATAGAACAAACAGAAGGCTTCACCACCCATGATAGAAATAGTTATGTTTACAAATTGAAGAAATCCCTCTACGACATTAAGAAAGCTCTCAGGGCTTGGTATGACCACAGAGACAGTTATCTCTCCAAGTTAGGGTACTCCAAAAATGAAGCTGATCTTAATATATACATTAAAATATCCAAAGGTAAAATGACAATTCTAGTTCTTTATGTTGACGATTTATTAATAACATGAGAAGATCATCTTATTGCTAAATGCAAACAAGATCTCACAAATGAATTCAATATAAATGATCTAGGTCTATTACACTACTTCTTAGGCTTAGAAGTATTACAGAAAGAAAACTATATTTTCCCAAATCAAGGAAAATACACCATGGATATTTTAACCAAATTTGACATGATGGATTGTAAACCATTAACCACTCCAATGGAAACAAATTCTTCATAAGCTCAAAGATGAAGCCACAGAATCAAAACCTACAAATCCTACATATTATAGACAACTAATTGGATCACTTATGTACTTGGTAAACACTCATCCTGATATCTACTATGCTACTACAAATGTATTAAGTCATTTAATGTGCAAACCAAAGAAGATCCATCTAACAACTGCTAAACATATTCTAAGATACTTATGTGGTATAATTGGATAGGCCTGAAATACGGGAATGTTGAGATACAACTTCAAGGGTTCTCTGACTCTGACTTGGATGGAAATTCAATCGACCGTAAAAGCCCTACATGATGTTTCTTTAGTCTTGGATCAACAATGATTTCTTGGTTCAGTAGGAAACAATCAGCGATCACTCAAAGTTCTACTGAAGCATAATATATGGCCACTTCAATGGGAGCTCAAGAAGCACTATGGTTAAGGAAGTTACTATTTAGATTGTTTGGCAAGCCCCTAAAACCTACAATAATTTGTTGTGACAGTCAAAGGTGCATTAAAATTTTAGTAAATCCTATTTTTCTCAGTCACTCCAAGCACATAGAAATTCCTTGCCGCTACATAAGAGACATGGTAGATAGAGATATTACCAAATTGGTCTACATCAGTACTGAAGAAAAAAATGCTGGCATCTTTACCAATCCTCTTGCAAATTTGAAAATTGAGTACTTCAGAAAGAAACTTGGTATGATTAAGTTGTGATTAAATTTCTAAGATTAAATCTCACTATTATGTAAATTGATGTATTCATGTATAAAATAAATAAAATATTACAATATTGTGTGTTTTGAAAGGTGATGATCTTTCATGTGTGTGAGGTCACTATTGTAAGGTGATGATCTACAATAGTTTGACCCAATTAAGTTATCATTAATCAAGTTCCAAATTAAGTCAAGGATTATGATAACATGTGCCTCAAGTTTTGATCTAGAATGCGTCAGATATCTTGACACCAATACTTATCACTAAATCCAATTCCAAATTGAGTCGGGGATTGTGATAAATTCTTCTGTCAGGTTTGAGTACATTAAACTTGTGTTCCAGACCATGTCGGTTACCTTGATATTAAGTGATTAAGTGTTATTACAAAAATCTAGTTCTGAATTGAGTCAGGGATTTCGATAA
>MU223547.1:2472808-2506651 GCA_018584345.1 Thuja plicata | reverse complement strand
CATATATATATACACACACACACACACACACACACATATATATATATATATATATATATATATATTCAAATGAATTATATTAATTAGATTCGATATAATAGAATGAATCGACTTTAGTCTATTGCATTCAATATATTTAACATGTATTGGATATGATTTTAATATGGTTGATACCATATGTTACGATAACTATTATTAATAGTTATACGTAACTATTACAAGTGAAATTGACATAGTCGATATCAGTTCATAAGTGGTGAATGTATTACGATAACTATCATATGATAGTTATACGTAACATATTATATATATATTATATATGTGTTATGATAACTATCGTATGATAGTTATATGTAACACAACACTGTTACAGTTTATAATATATAACATGGTGTATAATATGTAAACAATAGTTATGAAAGCTCATGAATATGTAAGACATGACCCTATGTGGCTTAAGCCACGTACGGTCATGTCTCTACATAGACATGAATCTTATATTATGTATATAAACATAATCGTATGTGCACAGTGTGCATGTCATTACCACAACAACATACGAAATACATATCTCTGCAATTACAATTTAGTAAATATAAATACATATATATTTACTCAAGATAATATCTTGTGAACAACACAATAAAGAATATTGAATTCTCTCTAATAAAGATCTCTATTCCTAACAGAAGCAACAAAACAAGGGTGTTGTCCCTTACAAAACTATAGGTTGAGGGTTTAAATCTATAGGCCCAACAACTATTTACAACAAAGTTAAGAACAACCATTAACAACACACTAGAAACACAACTAGTGATACACATCAAGAGTGTGTAAACAACTCACTCACAACATGTGGAGGATAATGAGAGACTAAAGAGTGATTTTTCCTTTGTCAACAAAAAATTTTCTAGGAAATAATTTCACTAGGGTCCCTACCATAAGGGGAAGGTGGTGGAACCCTCTTTGTGAGACAATCAAAAATAGGATCAAAGTGTTGGCAATGTTGTACATCAACAAATTAAGGATAAAATAGATCAGGAGCAACAATCAAAGGAGGGTCCATATGACCAAAGGGGAACACACTAGTAGCAAGATGTGGAGTCGAGTTCACCAGGTCTAAGGAGGCCAAATCAACAAGAGCATCACCCAGGGGGGTCATCACCAACCTGTGAAGAGTCATTTGAGGAATAATTTGAGGCTTAGACGATTAAATGATCATCATTTGCATCCTTACACCAAGTGGAAACACCTTTGCAATGCAAGAGGGAACAATTTGTAGCTAGATAACCTGTAGAGAAGCACCACTTACATCGAAAGGGGAGGCCCTCATAATCCAACAATTGAGTCCAAGGTTTATCCCCAACCATGAGAACCACATCTCTCGGAAGGACTGTGGAGATGTCAATGCCAATGAAAAATGAAAGAAAAGGTAAAGAGGCCCATAATAGTTGTAGCCTCATCCACATTTAAGAAATGACTAATAGAGTTTTTGATGTCCTCAAAGCAATAGTTATGCCAAAAATGAAGGAGAAGATTGGGGAGATGAACCCACATTGGATGCACATTGAGTGGTTTAGTAAGAGGGTTAAAGGAGACTCTCTAGGGTTTGGTCAAGAGAGAGTGATTCCCCCAAACCCACAATTTTATCAACACCAAATCATAGTCTTCAGAAGAAGGAAAAATAAAAATAAAAAATCCATTTGCACAAGGGAAAAGCTCAATGTTACTAGAGACTATAGATTTCTAACAATCCATTACCCATCGATATAGAACTAAAAGAGAAGGCCAAAAGCCAATGAATCTACAAACCAACCCATAGATTTGATAGAAATCCACCACATACATGACACACCACCACAAGGGTTGTCTTGGAAAAGAAAGGGGTCGATCCTTCTCCCTTAAGGAAATAGTAGTAGGAGATTTGGTAGCACGAACATAGCTCCATCAACTAGCAACAAATTTTGGGCAGGGAACCCCCTCCTTCATGAAAAACCTAGTACCAACTCTCTAAGAAGGGTGCCCAGATAGCACCACTCCAATAGAAATGACACCACTAGTAGGGTGAATATCAATATCAAGAATTGAACTACCTATATCTAGAGACGAAACACCAAGCAGTAGAGAATCACCTAGTACATCCACAGGAGACCCCAACCCATAGATAGACTGGTTTAAATCCAAATTGGAGCTGATAGTAGCAAGAGACCTATAATTTGAAGAGGCAATACCGGATCCAAACAAACCTCCACTAAGTGACATTGTAGAGCTATTCAAAATCACGTCGACAACTTGCAAAACCTCATCGCCGTGTAGGACACCCTGAGAAAAAGTCACAAACATAAATGCACCTAGGAGAGAGTCGTTACCCATTGTCGACAGAGGGGGAGAAAATGTTGGAGTGGGAACATTCATGTGTGTGTGTGTGTGTACACACTCACACATTTCATGGAATTTTATGTCTTGGTTGATTTTCAATTATTTCCTATATAAAAAAATTGTCAATATTTTATTTATTTAAGATATAAATTTAAATAAACAATGATCATAAAAGAAAGTATATTGATCACTAATAGACTCTTAAAATATAATTAACTGATTATGACTTACACCAATTAACAAATTCTCAAAAATATCTTAGTAGAAACCAAAATTAAAATTAAATAATGTCAAGCAAAAAAACACAATAATAAGAAACTTATTAATTTCCAATACATTTCAATCATTTCAACTCATATTGAACAAAATAATCTCATAGAAAAGAAGCATGTGCACCTTCTTCGTAGGTTCCATTTCGCCCCCTCAACCGTCTCCCTTTTAAGGCCTTTAACCTTTTATAAAATGTACTTTCATTAAACAAAACTACATTATACATTCACATTCTTGTAAATAATATTTTCCCATCAGTTTTGTCTTGGAATAGTTTTGGGTGATGAGCGTAATAGATTGGAATACTAATTTTCCTTTGTTGCACATGTTTTCCACTTTTAATAGAGTTTTGAAACTTCCAATTCATCTAGTTTATTCTTGTATAATAATATTTAATAAAACTACTATCAAAATGTTGTACATGTTTGATTTTCAGCCATATTTTTATTTGATATACATTAAAAAAATCATTTTAAATTTATTTTACTAATATTTCTATATTCTTCAAATACGTTTGTTTTGATTTTTCTCTATAACTTTGGATTTACTTACTGAAATTTGAAAATAAAAGGATTATTCTGCATTGGATTCTTTATAAATTTACATAGTTGATACATTTTATTAATTACATTTCCTCAACACGTCAAGGATCCTTGCTAGACGAAATAGCTTCCATAAGAGAGAATGAGAAGATGAATTAATAATGCATTGATTAATAATGGTTGAATATGAAAAAATGGACAAGAGGCTTTGCTTATATAGGAAAGGTATGAGATGTGAGTAAGAAACACACAATATTAACAAGTGGCTTAATCCTATGTAATGAGACAACTACCCTTGATATAAATTTAAAGTGAATTATGCAAATATTAAGCTCTTAAATGACTAAAAGTAAATAATGAGACATGGCCCCATTGTTTAAGAGACTTCTAGAAATGACACTTAGGATATAAGGATAGATAACTAAGGATAATGACACCTAAATTGGGATGCAAGCTAGGACTCAAGTAAACTTAACATGTGAATAGGTTCTCACAAATAACTAAATAGGAAATATAAAATCATCTACACTGACAAAAACATGGTAAGTGTATGGACAAATTAGGATATGAAATTTACTACAAGTTGAAACATTATGCATATGGGTTCAAACTCTTAAGCCCCGAAAGGACCCACATTCTAAAGTTTAAATAGAAATCTCATTATTCTCATATAAAGATCAATTATAAACACATGGCATGCAAAGTAGGAAGTGGCTTCACCAAGGATAAAATGGGTGGACAAGAAGAGTGATACATTTTTGTCTACAAAATATTGCATGTGTGAAACTATGTTAATTATTTCCTCAATGATTGAGACGTGCGGAAAAAATAACCTATGTACAAGTCTAATACATATTTCCCATTATGATAGATGAAAGAGTGAGACATTTTGATTTCTAGGAATCTTTGTCACGACTCCTATAGGTTAATGTTTGTGATTCTCATATATTAACATATTATTCGACAAGTACGTCAATGTGTTGCCTTTTGTTGTTATAAACTATTTTGTTTTAGTGCGATTTAATCAAAATTCTTTAGACGGTGTTTACTTTATTTGAACTATTTTGTGTTCTATGGTATGAACTCGGCTCTTAATTCAAGTCAATTTCAAATATTTATAATTATTATTTAATATGATAAAATTAAATAAATAAGTATTAAAATAATAAAATAAATAATATAATCATTTATAAATACCACGACCCTTTATAAGTTCTCAATGTACAATTTAATTATTTCCTAATGTTTGAGAGTGATGTTTGAATGATGTTAAATTAACATAGAGTGATAATTAGATATCTATTCTGATTTTTTATATTTATTAGAAAATACTTACAAAATAGATTTTTGTATTATTAAAATTAGATCCTTAATTAAATAAGTAAAATTTAATAATATTAAATGAAGTAAACACTAATTCTTTAAATAAATAAATAAATTCCATTAATTAATATAAAAACACTACACCTTATAAAATAATTTATAAAGATATATATCAACACCATAATTATGTAAGTCAATGATTAAACAAAAAGGAACAAAATTATAGATAAATAACATATAGACTAGTAGAAGTGGAAACTAAATGATACCATAACTTAGAGGCAAATAAATATATATGTTTGAAAACATTATACTATTTCAAGAACAAAATTGTGGAAGAATGACAACACACGGGAGGAGTCATACACGTCCATTCCAGAGAGGAGAGGTGACGCTAATGAAGAATGTAGAAAAAAGGAGCATTCCATTAACGTCTACAACCACATGGGAGATTCAAAATACACACAATTTGATTTATGTTCATCTTCAAACATTCTCTCAAAAACTCTCATTCTGAGAACCTTACTAGTGAAGGGAATAAATAGAGTTCGAACCAAGGCTTTTGGTCACAGAGAGGGAAGTCACATTTCAGGTTTAGTTTTAAATAATAATAATAATAATAATAATAATAATAAGAGAGAGAGAGAGAGAGAGAGAGAGAGAGAGAGAGAGAGAGAGAGAGAGAGAGAGAGAGAGAGAGAGAGAGAGAGAGAGATTTCCTTTCATATTTTGGTATTACCTTGTAGATATGCTTTTTGGCATGTGTCGAAAACAAGGGGGAAAGATAGAATTTGTATATATATGATGAAATAAATGTACATAGAAGAGAAAGATATATATATAGCAGAGTTACAAAAAAAAAAGTTTTGGAAAATAAAAAACAGAGTCAGTTGTAACCGAGTTGCAAAGTAGTAGTCAAAACCGAGCAAGTACCCAAGTACATGGTAAGGGGGAGTTTTGACTTATCAGTTTGATCAAAGTTTTTTGTATGATAAGTGTTTTTGTCACTAATTCTAAAGGGGGATATTGTAGACCTTATGGCAAGACACGTTGTCAATTAGTGCTAAAACACTTAGTCATTCATATGGTTATAGTGTTGACCGAGCCAGTAGCTTGAAGTGTTACCTGAGCTAAGAAGTTGCAGTGTCGACCGAGTAGTTAGTTCCAAATAGTATCACCCAAGTCACCAGTGTTACTTGAGTTGCATATCAATGAGGCCCGAGCACCCAATGTCAACCGAGTGCCATAGTTGCCAGTTCACTGTGTCACCCAATTGTCAGTATATCACCTGAGTGGATTACTGGACCCAAGTATCAACTTTGGGCCAACTTAGTCATATTGTTTGATACTATTTAATATGATAAGTAGTCGACTTGTGGAGGTAATTGATTTGGATATGGTATATATTTAAGACACTTTGTTTTCCCAAAATATAGAATGGATATATGAATCAATTACAGATGCGAATGTGAAGAGGCAGATTGATTAGAAAGCTACAACAGTATAAAGGAACAACATAGACTCTTCTATCACATTCAGATGATCAGTATGACTTCAAGGGATCTTATTTAGCAAATCAGAGTTGCATAGAATATCATTCACTGGTTCATCCTGACAAGTGTATTAGTCAAAATCTTTTAACAGGGTGGACTTAACAGTCCTAAACACAAATCTCCTAACAAAGTGCATACCAAGGTAGAGGTACGATTTGAGAAGGCCACTTATGTATTCCTATTCCACACGAATAGAGGTTTGGTCTGGATGACCAAGTTAGTTTCCCAAGATTGAAGAGATTGGTTGGCTATGTGTATTGCATTTCATACTCTCTCTCTTGTGGAAAGAGGATTATATCTCCCGAGTAATCAAACACTATCCTTAAATAAAAGAAAACAAAAAAAATTGTCTAGTATTCTGTGCAAATATGTTGTTATTAACTTCTCAAAATTTTGTAATTTTATATTAAGGAAAGGGTGGTCCTTACACTCTTGTAAGAGTTTGATATTCTATTTTTTATTGGTATGAAAGAGGGTGATACATCAGGTTTCATGTCCACAAATTAAGAATGAGACTTATAAATAAATTATCAATGCTTTAGATGACATGTAATTGATCTTTGAATTAGGAAATTTCAAATTATGGGTTTAGATTTTTGGTTCATTGTTATGATGTTATACTGTGTTCTCTCTTTGCAACAAAGTTTTTTATTTAATTATTATTTAAGTTAGTCTTCAATAGTTAATTGTTAATTGTCAATTTTTAGAAATGAGCTTGATTTTATTTCTTACCAATAGGATATTGATCATTTTTTTTGCTAGGGATTCTAAAATTATCACATGAACTAATTGTGTTTTATAGTCCTAAAAAAGATCCCATTGTTATACCCTAAAAATATCAATATAACATGTTTTTATATATTTATTAGGGCTGGCTTGGTTTTTTTCCTAGTTCCAAGATAAACTATTTTACTTGTTGATGGATATTGTTTTATATTTATACCATAAAATGTTCTTTTTTCTCATTTTTCTACAAAATACTTTCGACTCAATAAAATTGGAGTGGCCAGAGAGTGTTAAACTAGATAGAGACTGGAAATATGTTAAACAAGCCATTACTAGTCCTATAATTTAAGAAACTTCTATATTTTTTCAATTTTAAAATAAACTATGATACTAAAAAATAAGAAGGAATCATTTGGTAACCACTGATGGAAGGTCTACAGTGAAGAATAAAATGCGGAATTATCCTTTAACAATATTTATGGAAAGTTCAACACAAATATCAACATAAGTAAAAATGTGTTGTTAAGATTAATATCGACAATGATCTATTTTTTTCATATGTGGTGTATATGTTAACAAAATGTTTAAAAGTAAAATACTTTTGCAATTAATAGGGGACTTTCCTTTAGGGGAAAACTATTTACCTAAAAAATGAATATTTTGAAATTTGATCTCTCGATGTATTTTATGCAGATTGTTTTAAAATATGAGTATTCTAGTATTAACTTTAATTATAATTATTCTATGTTTTATAGTAGTTCTAGGCCCTAAATATAATAAAACCTCTTAAAGAAATTTAATCCCTTTTATGATTCTTCTCATCCCATCTATATGTTAAGTTAATTGTAATAAAATTTGTCTATACCATGTCCTAGTTGGTGAATGAAATCTACTATAGAAAATATTTTGAATTTAATTGTGTATAAAGAATCATGCTAGGGTGTATGCATTTATCATATATTTTGTTAGAATTGAAGGGGTAGAATTAATCTTACCATATTGAGGAATACATTACTATTAATCATAACACCCCTCACACAGATATGGGTCTATTTTTTCATCACAATTTTCATTTTCATATGCTAAGGGAAATCTTATATCTTGATATTTATCTCTAGCACATCATATTTCTATGCATTATTGCTCTATATATGTTACTTGTTTATTATATGATGTATTTATTGAATACATGTTGTCATTGATGTCAAAGATATGTCAAAGGAGCTCACTATATATTTGAGTCAACATGTAATTATATACCAACAACTATTATATTTATATCATTTTGGAAGGACAGTGCAAAAATATAAGGGTAATTCACTTGGACAATGATAACAATATCATCATATATCTATTCTAGTCATTAAATGTGATTCATAAGTATTTGTGGTATATTACTAAGAAGTGTTCCTAAGATAGTGTGTTTACACTACTAACTTGTTCTATTTTTCATTTTGTCATAGTTGAGAGTTATGAAGTGAGGGTTGGAAGAAGATTAAAGGTACACATGAAGTATCACATTCTTGTATTCAATCAGTTGAACTTCATCAGATAGAAAGTTAGTAATGGAAATGTTCATTGTGCTATGTTGACAGACTAAGGTGATGTTATGATTTGATAATCCATAGGTTTATATTGTGTTCTCATTGGCGATAGGATGTGGATGATTTTTTAAGAAGATAAGTATACATTGGGTAGCACATAGTGTGTACCTTCTTCTAGAGTAGCATGTGGGATTTTGGACCTATCCTATCACACATTTGGTTAAGGGTTATCCTTGTGGCTGACTTGTAGATGCATTAATATTATTAGAAGCCAACATATGAATTTAGTTATCTTTTTAATTCATATATAGTTCATCTAGGCTCATTACTTGTATTATTCTTAATTCAAATATTAGAAAGTCTACTAGTTTATTTTTGTATGTGAGTGATGCTATGCGAGTTTCATCTCAATCATTGTATGGTTTAAATTGAAGATCATATGTGTTGTGTGAGGAAGTTGTGAAGTTGTTCAAATAATTATCAAGGAAATTAATTTCTAGCACCTTCCAAAAAAATCTATACCAATCCCTTGGCATCTCATTCAAGAAAAAACATTTAGTGTACCCAGTCTTTGCCTTATTCTTCTACTCATGTTGTTGACTATGACAATAAGTGTATTAAATACAATAATTTTATCAACCTCATTGATCAATCATAAACTAAACCTAAACCAAAACCCAAATCTAAGGTTTTTATGACCTTTGACCCTGGTGAGACAATTAAAGCACTTGATGATCCTCTTTACATTGTTAAAAAGGTTAATGATCTCTATTCTCGTGGTGTTCTTATTGACCCTACTTGTATGGTGAATGTGATAACTGAAGAACATCTTTATAATACACATTGAAATGTGACTTTTATTATAAATTTGATGTTATGATCCAAAATTTCAATGGTTTCACCTTTCCTACTCATGGTTCTATTACATTTCCTGTAGAAATTGGTGGTAAAACTCTAGATTTCACCTTTGTGGTCATCCCAACTTCTTATCAGTTTCAATTCAAACTTGGTCTTCCATGGCTTATTTCCATGAAAGATGTATCCTCTCCTATTCATAAGTGTTTGAAATTTCCCCACATTAGAGAAATTGTAACTATTAATCATAGTCTCTATCAACCTTCAGTACCTCAAGAGTCTATTGACCTTGATTTCTTTTGGCATTCTATACATCAAATCATGCAAAGAAATACTCTTTCGATTATATCATAAATACATAATCTAAAATATTTTTGAGCTTAGAAATCCTAAGGAAATTCTATCTCCTTGTCCTGGATCTAGACTTCTCTCTACACCACCTACACCTCATATATATGCTTTTATTTCTTCCTCCTATATCTTATTTAAAATTTCAACTAAGAGTATCTCTCAACCTAGTGAGGTTCCTTCCATTCTTCCTCCTAAGGAAGAAAATGGCTTGATGTTGATTGATCTTTAACTAAGCCAAATCTCTATTAAAACTAAGCGTAACTATTGTGTGCATGAACATAACCATAAACGTCATGCTAGATCCTGTCAATGTGCTTCCCAAAATGTCTCTTCCTCTAAAGAACCTACTAATTCTTTGATTCCCTTTGATCAACCCATTCATAACCCAAAGGAGTAAGTTAATTTGAAATAGATGAAATTGAACAAACATGATGATTCTATTTGTATCTTGGATTCTATTACAATTCATTTGGATGAAGAATATACTCCTTGTGGTGATGTTTTTGTATGTTCCTAATGCAACTAATGATGATATTCATTCTAGTGAATTTGATGATATGTATGAGCTCATTGATGTTACTCAAGATTTACTAGCTATGTTTTCACAACAACTATCTATTAGTGCTAGTGAAAAACAAAGTGACCCATCTTTATAGCATGGTCCTTGTTTGGAACTAGATATTGTTGCATCTACCATTCTTGATGTTTCTCCTCTTGCAAGTTTTCCACCTTCCCTAAATATTACAGATTGAGATGGGAGTGAAGGAAATATTCTTAACTAGCTCCTCTTGTATGTTGGAATCTTTGTGTTTTCTTTTTGTAATGTGTTTCCCTTTTGATGTGTTGCTTGATATATGTTTTGTTTAGATTTCTTTAAATGAACCTTGTTGCTCCATTAGTGCAAGATGATAAAGGAATTGATTAGTTGTGACATTCCTCTATTTGTATCTCATTTCTTCTAAATGTCGTTACATGTTATGTCGTGCATGAGTCACTATTCATAAATGTGCCTTTGTTTTTTCTGATTGGGGATGATTGAAAATGGTAGATACCTATTCTTTTTTGTCATTGCGATGTTAACCTCAAAAGACTCTTCTTTGTAAATATTACGTGATATTCTTCCATTGTGCTTGTAGTCCTGCTACCTTTGGGGAATGATGAAATTTCATTATTTTGATATAATAACTCATGTATTATCATACGATCATACTGACCCATGAATTAGTAGATCTGTTTCATGCTCTCTTTTGTCACTTGTTTATTTCCATTGATTTTTCCTTTCTTAGGGGCATCTCATAGTGGAAAATTTTCTTGTGGGTGCATGTATGCTCCGTTAAACCCATAAATCTCGTTAAGGTGTTTGAAATCACATTAACGTAGGGGCGTACACTATGCTCCTCATTTCACATTTTGCACATGCACAATAATTCAATGCAAACTCTCTTACAAATGGCTAAGGAGACACTTCTTTCCATGTGTTTATAATTTCATTAGATCCCTTAACAGAGACAATGCTTTGATCTTCCTTTTCTTGAGCCCTTTGGAGACAATGTATCCTTAGGCATAATAATTCTCTTTAGATCCCTTAATCAAGACAATGCTATCCTTAAGGACTGGTCTTCCTTTCTTTGATCCCTATTGAGACAATGCTTTCCTTAGGCCTAATCACCCTTGTCATATTTCTTAACAGAGACAATGATTTCCTTAAGGATTTATCCTCTTTGATGGTTTGACTATCATAACACAACTTGCTAGAGTTTCAATTCCATCTTTTGTAGTGATTTCTCTTTGGATGATCCATAGTAAGGAAATACATTATTAGTATAGTGGTCATGCCTCTCTCCTTCTCTCTCTTTCTCTTCTCTCTCTTTGAGTGATGCCTCTTTTATCTTGGTTTTGGATTTGATTAGGACTTAAGTCACTTGGGGGCTTGATGTTTCTTTGTATCCTTAACCTTGATAAGATTTCTCTTATTCATTGATATAATTTACCATGAGCATGATCTCTTCTCATACTCCTGCTAAAGTGGGGGCTAAATGTACCATCCTAAAATGCTAGCACCCATGATTGGATACTTTGTTAGGACCTATTAAACCCCATTTTGGTGAGTTTGAGGTACGAATGCCCCTTATGATTAGTAATAAAAACCTTTCCTACCCCCCCAGTTCTTTTCACCTATCTCAACAACCCCTTTAAATTTTTTCCTATTCTCCTGGGTACGGAATGACAATGGCATTCTGTCCTTGAGGACTAGGGCCCAAATTCAGCCTAGGGCCCGATATTGGGGTATTAGCAGGAGATTTGATTTTATGGTCAACTTGGACCATTCTTGAATCCCAAAATGATGGAGTAAATATAAAAACACCTTATCTCTTCTCATTTTTCATATCACAACCATACTCAAGTATTTTGTAATCAAGCTATCAATATTTTCAAGTATTCAAGAGAAATTGATCATTTGGATTCAAGATTGGAAGGCAAGCATCCAAGATCAATATCTCCAAGACTCAAATTATTCAAGATAATTCAAATCAAAGGAAATATTCTCCAATTTAAGAAATATTCTCTCCCATGATGACCAAGTAGAGGAATTATCAATCAAGCAAGAAGATCCTTCCTTCAACTACATTCTCTCTCCTTCATTGCAAGTGATTTTCAAGCATATCTACATTCAAGATCTAGGAGTGGCATGCATAGATCTATTCATTTTTTAGGTAATAATTGATTCTACATCACATTCTAAGGTCAATGCTTTGGATTTCAAGCACATTCAAGTATCTTCATGGGTATGAGCAATTTTTGCATCCATCCATGAGCGTTTATGCAAGGTGAATCTGACATTTTCCTTTTTACATACTTTCCTTTATGTCATTTCTTTCCATTTTAAAGGTTGGTTCCTAAATAGGTATTTGACCAATAAAACCCCTTTAGACAACCTTTTCCCCAATTTTTGTGTGCAGGAACAGGTGACAGGGTCATCAAATAGAAATCAGAAAGATCAGACACAGTCAGAAAGACCCATAAACATTTAGCCAAATTTACCAGGTACAAAATTCTATTGGTGTTATGTCCCCAGGATAGCGATTTTTTCTTTGTACCATAAGTTTTTGGCCCAAATTTCACCCACAGGTCAAATCTATTCGCTGGTTCCCATTTATGTACTTTTCTTCTTATTGTCAGTGTGTATTAGTATGTTATTTCTATTTTTTCAGTAACTTGTCTATTTAATAATTTCCATTTCATCATTAAATATTTTGGTGAGGATCATTTTCCCACTTAATATCTGAGTCTCCTATTAAACCTAGTGGGGCTTCTTCCTTCTAAAATGTGCAATATATGAAAAGGACCATTTACACATTGCTTCTATTTTTACTTTTCATAGTGAATAAGGTACTAGATATCCAAGAAGATAAAGAATTGAATAAACTAACTATGGATGAGTTGCATGAAACTATGAACACTTATAAGATGAGACTTGATAATGAAAAACCTTCAAGGAAAGAATCAACACTTAAGGTTTCTAAGAAGCAAGATGATCTAGTCTTTGATATTGAATCAGATTTGAAAGTAGCAAAAGTTACCAAAAAATTACAGTGATATTCCAAAAATTACAAAGGTATATTGTCTTTCAAACATTTCAATTGAAGTGAAGTAGGACATTTCATGGTGTCCATATAGATATTATTAAAATGAAGATAAATAGAATGGAAAGATGCCTTTTGTGTTTTTTTTAGAAAGTAAAACAAATTATTTACTAATGAGGAAATTTGCTCATTCGATGATGGTGAACAAGAAAATACTAGAAATAAGGGTTAAAATTATTTATTCATGGCTAGGGGGACTTCAAAAAATAATGTAGAAGGAACAATATCTAGAAATGATGAAGATATAGTAGATCCTATGGAAGAATTATATTTTAACAATGAATAAATCAAGAGACTAAAGAAGAGAATTATAGAAGGAAAAGATAAAGACATGTTGTCTTAGAATATTCAGAAGGTAGAGAAGCTAGTTATTGAATTGAAGATCTAAGTGAAAGAAGAAAAAATGATAGAAGAAATTATGATAGGGAGGTTGCTGACAAGAGATAAGGACTATGAAAAACTTGAAGAAAAAATTATGACTATGAAAATAAATATGGAAAAGGAAAGCAACCAACTAAAACTAAAGTTTCAAAAAAAATTTGAGATCCTAGATGAGACCATAAGTGGCCAAAGATTTCCACATATTAAAACAAACATTAGATTCAATAAGACAAAAGAGAATAAGGTGATATAGAAATCCATGAGGTTAGAAAATTTGGAAGAGAAAGGATTTGGAAGTTCAAGTTCATATGACAAGAAGAGACAAAAAGAATGGATATGATAGTTTCATTTAAGTGTACATACAAAATAGGATATCTACAAGACAAGGTTCAAGTGGATAAACATACAATATTAAGCTATTTCCATGTTTGGGCACAAATTCATGTATAACATTGCCACCACTTTCTTCTTGATGAACCAAGAATCTTAGAGTGATGAGATTGATAATCAAGAGCTCCTTAATTTCCTTAGGGAGGAGCAACTTAAAACTCTTAGGAGCGCAAGGAGTGGTTGTCAAACTTAATTTTTTTTGTCTCCTCTACCCTCTTTTATTGTGTGTCCCTGTGGGGACTACCTCTCTTATTTTTCTAGTCTCTTGCCACTCTTCGTATCTTTGTTGTAATGCTCTTTTTGTACTGGCTGGCCCAGTTGAACAATCCTCTAGCTATTGGTTTGTAAGGAACAACACCCTTATTATACTACTTTATTAATAAAAAACATATAATATCAAGTTCAGTAATTCTCTTTTTGGTTCTAATTTCAATCATTAGGAGGGTTCTGACATGAAGGAATGATTGTATTAGCAAACATCTTTTTGGGCCTTTTTTTATTTCTATATTTTTTATTAGCGTTAAAAAATATTTGTAAACCCCAAATTTAATTTTATTAGGATCTAAAATCCACTAAAATAATATTTCTAGGAGATATATCAAAGACCAACAATAAAAAAAATATATTTACAAATTCCTAATAATAATATAATAGACAAAGATACCCAACTATTACATCATCAAGACCTTAGAAATAAGACCTTCTAGCTCAAGGATACAACAATCTTGATCCCTAGATTTAACAATAAAAACATACTGAAGATGAAGACCCTTAATATCTAATTTAATTTTACACATCAGCATGAAACCCTCAATGCTCACCATTCTCAAGAACCAACAAAATCTAAACAAAAGAAGCAAATATGAGATCCCCTCGAGAAAAAAAAATCCACATTCCTTGGTTGAGGGTGTAATTTTTTCCCCCTCAGTCCACCTCAATAGGAGCATCGAAAGTGAATCCAACAACCACTCTTAGAATATAGCTTAGTAGGATTGAAAGATTACCATAAACAAAGGGAATTAATAGAACCCTTACATCATCCCATATCTTATCCATCAAAATTCATCTCCACCACAATAAGAAACAACTCCACCTCTTTGGGACTAGAATAAAAGGTAAGATAGTGCTAGAAAACGAAAAACCCCACCTACACTCCTACCATATTAATTGTAAAAATAAGGATAGGATCATAGAAAAGGTGATATAAAAACCCTTTGCAAATCCAAAACTTGGAAGTAGGGAAACCCACAAATCCAGTAGCTACCAAGAATGGGATCAAAATAAAACTGTCTCATAGGGCATTCCACATCAATATAAATTTGAACAAGATCTATAAACAATAATCCAAAGTAATGTACTAACCAAAAATAGATTTCTAAACTTGGTCTCAAATTAAATGAGACAACTAGTCTTAGACTAAGGGAGTAATATAAAAACCATAAAAGAAAATAAGGGTCAAAACCTCCAAACAAAAAATACAAAAATATGAAATTGGTATCTTAGAAGAAAGGAAAAAATCATCATACCCAACATAGAAATATTCCTAAAAATGGAAAAGCCTCTATAGGTAGAATAAGACTCAGATAACACTCATTCATAGACAATAAACACCAAAAGGAGCTTCCACAAATGAGCTCATTCATAGCAGGCATCATATCATAAGAAAAATATGAATAATCCCCTTTTACCTAGCTACCAATAGCTCCAAACTCAAAAAAGAACTCAACTACTTTCCAAGGAAAATAAGGCCCAATAAAAATATGAAAAATATGATCCACAATAACAAAAAGAAGCTCGATGATACATAACCCTTATTACTTAGGATCTAGTAACCCCAAACACCCTACAACCTTTAAATAAATGGTTTTCTCAAGACAAGGCTCTACATACTAAGGTACATCTACACAAACCTCTCATGAAACACTTCAACCTTTCTTAGGACTCTCTACTTATCAAATCCATTCATACAAGGGCACAAGGGCTTGATGTGACATCAACTAACCCTCAAATATTACCCCTACCAATATGGTTAAAATATTCATGGATTCCCTCCCAAAATGGCTTAAACCACACAACTAATGCATTAGAAAAGGTCTCACCAAGGGTTTAGGGGTACTTGCTTCAATGAGGCCTAACTAGACTTGTAGCCCTATCCCACTTGTTTTTAGGGTAACTTAAAATTCCTCCAAAATACCAACCTAAAAAATATGATATTCTAACACCCTATATTTAATTACACAATATCCTAGAGGGGATCCTTCTGGACATCAAATACAAGGTTTCAAACTCTCAAAGGACCAGAGGCCTAAAAGAGCTATTAGGCCTTGGTTTACAAAGGGGATACCACTTATACTTTCTTCCTCTCAAATAAAAATACATATCCTTAAAGGGGAATCCAAAAAATGACTAAATCCAAAAGGATGTCCTCTGGTTCAACACTTAACTCTCAAAACTCAAACATCTTTAGATCATAGTAGGTAGCCACATGAAGATGTCTACCTAGGGCATCAAATTTCCCACTGATACCTACACTTACAAACTCCTACCTTATAGGAACATAAAATAAAATTTCCTAGCTTTCATTTCCCAGAGGTTCATCATTTTTTTATGGTGGAAGTGCAAGTTAGAGACATTTTAAGGCCAACGCCTGATTTCAGAGGGTTTAACAGAGAGACACAATCCATAAAATGCAAAACTCAAAAAAAATTTAAATTAAATGATATAAAAAATTAAAACCAATTATAAATGTAATTAATGAGAATGAATAATGTTATTCAATCAATCATAAGTCTCTCCCAATTTGTACATACTCATCAACGTAAAAAAATAAATGTAATTTGAATCAATTTATTTCTTGTAACTTTCAATTCTCTGTACAATCCTTCCCCAACCATTGGAAATGGATTGTTTGGGGTTAAAATAAATTATCTCAATGGTTCATAACCACCATTTGAAAGTTTTCTCCTTTAGGAGGAAAGTTGCATTATTGCAACAAAATGTTGTCAATGTTGTCAAAATGCAAGATTTGCATTTTTGACAACTTTTACATAGTTGCAAAGAGAATTATATTTAATAAACAACTTGACCCTCCTTGACATAGAAGTGGAAAAAAATTAATAAAAACATGAAAATAACTCCTAGACGACCTAAAATCCCTAAGGACTCAATCCTATAACCCCTTGGCTCTTATGCCCATGGTGGTTTATTACATACATATCCATGACATAGAGTTACACAAATGGGGAACCTTATTACAAACCTTTTCAAAATTAAATTTAAAATAAGAAAGAGGAAATATGTAATGTCCCAACATCATCCTTCACTATCTTGATCAGAGGTGGGTGCTCCTGCACCACTCCACTAACTCCCTAAAAAACCCACACAACCCTCCAACAAACAGACTTGACCCAAAAAAGCCAACAAGAAATAGGGTGTTCATCCTTCATGTCTACAACTATCTCATCCTCCCTTTATTAGCAAGATCTCCTCCCTTTAGGCCCCTAATACCCATATTTTTCCTTCACTGTATTAGGCAATGGAATGGATAATACATCTCTCCTTTACACTCCTTTACAATGCCTCTTCAACATCATCCTTTCAAAGCAGTGCCAAAGTGGAAGGATCCAAAAATGTCACACCAAGGTATGCCAATTGCCAATGAAATTAGAAACACCATATTCAATGCCATACAACTTAATAGTATCCACACCAAAATAGGTTAAATAAGCCCACACAATATAAACACCAACAATCCCAAGCTCAAAAAAATGCAACTTTATATATTTTCTACATAAGTAACAATGAAAATAACTCATTCAAAATAAAGGACATGAATAGGGCCTCATAAACATCCTCATCCCATTCTCCTTCAGCACAACATCCGCCTCCATAAACCTTGACCCTTGTAGAAGTGCTACTCGTGCTCTCCATCACTAGTGATAATTTATTGTTTGAATTCAATCTTATTTTCCACAAGTGCAATATTTTTGTGCATATTACAATAAATAATAGGAATACTTTTGTAATATATTAAGGAAAATGACTTATAAAATTAAAAATAAATTGAGGGAAGTTTGGAAGAATAAATTGGAAGGACAAATGTTAGAATAATCTATGGTTTCTTAGACAACACTTCATGCTCAAAAGGAAGATAATCTATGGATCATTGATAGTAAATGTTCATGACATTTGACAAGAGACAAGAGAAAATTAATATAGTTCAAGAAGTTTGATGGAGGAGAAATCACAAATGGTAATAATTTTTCTACCAAAATTACTAGTAAGGATACTTTGAGTCTTTATGGTGGAAGGAAAAAAAACTATGACGTTCTTTATGTAGAAGGTCTAAAAAATAATATTTGAAGTATGAGATAGATGTGTGATAAAGGATATAAACTCTCATATAGTGCTAAAGGTTGTGAAATAATGAAAGATAAGACCAAAGAATTACTTGCAGAAGGAAGTTGGATTGATAGTGATTTGTATCATCTTATTGGATTGAATGGAATTTTTTTTTCCATTCAGATGAAGAGAGTTTGGTTTGGTAAAAAATGTTAGGAAATATTAAAATTTTATTGTATTTTAAGGATTATCTCAAAATTAATGGTAAGAGATATTTCAAAGATCAAAAATCCCCAAAGGGAAGAATAAAAAGACCATACTTTTGATCAAGGAGTATTCCATTGTGAATCTATTGGATTTGATACATATGTGTGAACCAATGAGGACAAGGATCCCACTAGGTTATAGGTATTTTATGATGCTTACTATTGATTATTATAGAATGAATTGGATTACTTTCATAAAATAAAAATAAGAATCCATCGAGAAGTTTAAATAATTTAAGGAAAAGGTAGAGAATGAATCTAGTAGAACAATCAAGTGTGTAAGGTCAAATAGAGGTAGAGAATTTACTTTTGATAGATATAAAGAAAACTATAAGATGTATGAAATCTAGACACAATATTCTATTGGAAGTACAATAATGGGAAAGCAAGATACTGAGAGGGGGGGGTGAGTCAAATCTTCAAACTAAACCACTTTAAAAAAAATTATCCACATTCATACATATATGAATTTAACCTAACATCAGATAGCATCCATAACATCCAATATGTAACTCATAACATAGAATTTTGGTAACCTAGAAACCCAAATAGGTAAAACTAGGGTGGGGATGGAACCCACAAAATCTTCACTACTGCAGCAATAAAGTGTGCGTTTTAGGGCTACAAAAGTTTGATTGTAATATGAAATCTACCTAGTTAAAGGTCTACTCTGTTAAGAACTAAAGATCATTACAATCTACCTTGTTAAAGGATTTCAACTTACAGTAAAGTAAGCACTTGGCTAAGAGATTTGAAATATTCTGCTAAAACCACTTTGTTAAGAGATTTAACCTGATACACCTGTTAGAATGTTCCAAGTAGTGATCCTTTGTTATGCACTTAGATGCTGATGATGGATCTTCTCTTTTCAATAACCTCTGTGATCTCTTAATCTGATATGTCTTTACTTTTCTTTTCACTGCTCTGTCATTCTGCTTGATCTAGGCTTCTTCTAAAAATTACTTACTGTTCATCTCTCATGAACACACAACCCTTCTCTGTATATCTCTTGCTCTCACACACTCTCACTTTTAGGGTTAGAAGCCATCTTATTATGTCTTTTCAGATCTGGCAGCGAGATCTAGATCAACGATCAAGATCTATTATTTATACCTCCAATGCATACTGATTTCCTGATTGGCTCCATGCCATGTATAGTATAAAATAATTAAATGCAAATTAACTCAGTAGAAAAATATTAAATACGTACAAATGTCAGCTCAGATCTCATACAAGTCAACCTAAACTATTTACATCAAAGTTTGAATTAATCCTGACATGTATGAAAAAACTATTCTACTCGACACAACACATCTCTGATGCTCGGCACTTAATATTCTACTCGGCTCGGCATGATGTAACTCGATAACCTAAAACTTGCTCGATAATGTTTCTCAACCTTGAATGTTTAGCTCGGCCACAGTGATAACCAACTAAAACTGCTTAAGTAAATGAATAAGTGTGGGTCACTAATCATCAATAGAACTTAGGGATTAACAATCTCCCCCTTTGATATTAGTGGCAAAACACACTTATCATTACAATTCATTCCATTCAGAATATTGCCTAAGTACATACTGTAATTACCCTAGGAATGTACATCATACTACATACAAAAATTTACATAGTATTCATGCCTTCAAAAAAAATATTTACATGGATACATGTTTTGATCTCCTTTATGGTGTATCCTTGTCAGTCCTGTCAGTTTCCCCTTTGTTTTTGTCACTGATAGCTGGTGGGGTCAAGTTATACTTTTCCAAAAAATATTTATGAAGTTGTAAGGTAGAATCAAATGCAGAGTCCCAACTGTCTTTGACAAACTTCATAACCTCTATTTTCACCTCTAGCTCGGTAGCTAGACTTACTAAGCTTTATGCAGTTGAGAGATGAGAGTCTCTCTTAATCAATTCGTTTGCAAATAAAATTTCTTTCTAAGTGACCTCTAGATGAGGTATCAGACTTGTCTGAATAGTAATCAACTTGTTCCTAATCTGACCATCTTCAGCCATGAGCTTGGCTATCCTCCTTTGTGCATAATTCAGCCTGTTAAAATATAAGGAGCTAGTGCTAGCATCCATACTCAGTGAACTTCCGGTTGACTTTAGGTCTAGTTGCAATTTCTCTAAAGCATGTTGATTATCCTTTGTGAAGAATTCAACATCAGATAACCTCTTATACAATGAATAGACATTTGTTGTGACTCCTAAAATTTCTATAAGAGAAGAAAGTTCAACCTGTTTAACTGCAATCTCTCCTAAGATTTTTGCAAGTACCTTGTTCTCAAATTTTCTCTTTGACCATTGCAATAGTTTCTCATTGGATTCAATATTGTCATCATTTACCTTTTACACAATGTGAACTAGCTTTTCAATAATAGGGGCTTGAGGATTTTTATCCTCCATGTCAAAATCCTTTACAAATATATCTTTTATGTCATGTAGCACTTGATTTTGATTTTTTGCCCTTTTCAGTTCCTCATGTCTTTTCTTCCTCTTAAGTAACTCTTGAAGAGTCTCAATATTTTCATAAGACAAAACATTGGGATCCCATGGTGGAATCACAATAACTTCATCTAATGTGACATCTAGAATCAGATACTTCTTCCTCATAACTTTCCTCCTCTTGAATTCGGGTGAACTACTACTCAGCTTAGTTTCTACAATACCTTTTCTAGATTCAGTAGTTGTCACCATTGCATCTTTAAGTTCAGTCAAAATTGCCTTCTGATCAGGCATACTTCATGTCTTGTTTCTAGTGGGAGTTGATGATGTAGAGTGTGGTAGATCAACCAAAACTTGCATTTCCTCTTGTTCTTTAGGCTCATTGTTAGTATCTTTTATCTCCTCACTACTATCTAGTACTAATTTTACAACCTCTAAAATAGGTGAATGCTAAACAATTACCTCTTGTTCAATTGTTTTCTCCTTTTCTGCTTCATCTAGAGCATCCTTATCTTCAGATTTCTTTTGAGTTGTTTCTTCTTCTTCTGTACTCTTCTTTTCTTCAACCTCAGTTGCCTTGATAGGTGATTCAATAGTTGATTCCCTCAGCTCATCCTGACCCTCAGCATCCAGATTGCTAGAGTCATAAATTGTCACATCAATCAGACTATCAATGGTTAGATCAATAGTGTTAACTGTCTCTGATTGATCTTGTGCATCTGTCCTAGTCTTCTCAGGCTCAGTTGAAATGTGAACTGTTTAAATCTGTGGTATAGGGGTGGATTCAGTTTCCTTATCCTTCAGCTCAGATGTTCCTTCATCAGTTCTCTTTTCTTTTGAAACAATTAGTCCAAAGGCTTCCTTCCAAATTCTAGTACTCTACTGTACTATCCCTTCAATATCTTTCTTCAAAATAGCATAAACTCTTTGTTTAGGTATAAAATTTTTCTTATACTCTTCAACAAATTTTTCTCTTTGTTTCTTTGTTAGCTCAGGAATGACTTGAGCTAAAGTGCCTTCCCTAATTTGTCTCTTAGTTGTGAGTGCAAATTACCACTTGCCAGATAGAAATTCATACAACTCACTGGACACATTGTTTCCTATTGCTGTAGGGGTTAATTTGAAATTACACATCATGTCTAGGAGAGCTTCTTGAACCTTATGTTTGTCTCCTACCTTCAATTGTTCATACCTTATAAACTTAAAACCAGATCACCCTGCAAAATTTCTCAAAATTTCACATACCTCATCAATATCTGTAGGTTTCTTGAATGATGTTGTTGGTATATTGCTAGGTTCATCAGTTTTAGTCATGTCCTCGTCACTTTTTGGATCTAAATTTAGTTTTCTTCTTGGTCTTTTAACTTGTAGGCTCGGCACAGCCTTTGTTGCTAATTTAGTCCTCAATCTAGAACTACTTTCTCCAATGTTATTTGCATAGACTTTAGTCTTCTCTATTGGTGATGTGGTGACAGATGCCCTTGTCCTTGGATGATTTGCAATGGGAGGGGTAACTATGGGTTTTTCTTTACTCAACTTTGTTACCTTTGCTACTGTTGGCCTCTTCCCTTTCACCTTAGTAGTGACCTCTTCTTCAGGTTCATTGACTTCTTCTTCTTTTTCCTTAGATACATCTTCTCCTTGTCTAGTAGATATTTCTAGAGGTGCATCCTCTAGCTCTTCATCACTCGGCAAGCCAACCATCTTTTTCAGATTTCTCACAATCTTTTTCCTTTTTCTTTCCATGGTTCCTACCTTAAGATTCATCAAAATCTTTGCCTTAGCTTCATCAAAATTTCCAAATATTTTAGCTTTAGTATCAATCTCCTCTGTTAGGAGTGCTATGATAGCTGTTGATGCTTCATCAATATTTACTTCATAGGGAAATGGCTCTAGTCATGATACCCTAGGTGTCATAGCCTGAATATATGTGTAGTCTGTATCCACTAAGAAACATATCTCATCATAGTGCTTCTCCACAAGTGAATTGGGAATTATGGTCCTCAACCTCATTCTCTTTTTGAATTCCACAAAATAACTTCCCATAATACCATTAAAATTGATGCCTAATTTCTGAATACATTCACTAATCTCTAAAGTGATGGGTATGTCCTTTTTCCAAACTTACATGATGAGCTTTTGGATTTCCTAATTGATAGTAAGTTCTTGGCTAGTTGTGATTCTTTTTAACTATCTTGCATGCCTGGTCGACGGCTGTATAGGGAACACTATCCATTCGGCTCGATTGATAGAATTTGTGAGCAATCACTCTCACTCCAAAATCAAGTTCCAAGTCTATAATTTTAGAGATATTCATTCCCCTGTTGTTCCAAATAGCTCCAGTGTTAGTTGCTATCTCTTCTTTGCTTTGGTCTCTCATAGTTCGTTTACCATTGATAATAGGATACCCAATAACTCGCTGGATAATATCTTTTTTGATCTTTACTAGTCCATTGTCTAGCCACATATGCATATTATGAACTCGGCTTAGGACAACGTTAATCCATCCATCCTTGAATTTTGTTAGAAAATCTAGGGCACGAGTTAACCCTTTGTCTGCTAAATGTTTGAATTCATCTTTCAAAATTCCATTCTCACACAACTTGTCATAGGAATTTCTCAATTCATTGTTGCCCACTTTGCCAATTTTAACCATGTAGCATGATCTAACATCGTGAATCATAAGTACCTTTGGTGGGATTGATGAGAGGGCTATGTTCAAATCACTCATAATTGCACTTTCTAGGATGGCGTGAAAGTTTGGTGGTGCACATGCATCACTCCTTACTAGCTTAATTTGATTCAAATCCTCCTCCATTCCCTTGACTGGTGTGGAAGAGCTTGCAACCATAATCTCCTAAAGTTAGGGTTTGAAAATGAAGAACAAAGTACCTCAACAAGAAATCACTTTGCACCGTTCAACTTAGGTTTGCCGATGGCACGCTGATGAAATTATCATAACAAACTTCGCTAAGATCAAATCTGCAACTTCTTCGATCACTCTGTAAATGCTAAAAATTGCAAGGTAAAACTGAATAATAGACCGTTTGTCCATATATAGAATTGAAAGGTCAAGGTAGGTAAGCATTAAATATTTTTCTCATTAGGTTAGTGCAAGCCAACTGTCATTGGCTGACTAACACAACTTGCATACCACTCATCTTACCACACTTGGCCATCACAACTTACTCAGCCGACCAACTCGACACATATAGTGCAGGTAACTCTTCTTGGTACTTGTCACAAACATGTCCTGGTACATCTTATCATATGTAGATATGTACTTTGGCTCATTTACATATTAGGAACTAATGTAAGATTTAAAATTTGAATGCAGTTCCTTACATACCTCTATTACTTAGTTGGAGATGGTGTGATCACCTGATCCATTGGATTGGGTGACCTCGGCTTCAGTGGATTCACTACTGCTCAACTCTGTTTTCCTTACCCATGTTTGATTCATCTGTGCTCTTACTTGTTCAATAGTAGGAGTAGGAAATCTTGTCCTACACTCTCTCTTAGTGTGTCCTATCTTCAAACAACTAAAGCAGACTAAGCTTCCATTCTTCCAACTCTTAGATTTCCCTCTGACATGTGTCTTTAAGCAATCTTCAGGTGCATGTCCATATTCTTCACAGTAATGGAAAATCTATCTTGTATTATAATCCCAGTTGTAAGTGTTGCCTCTCTTAGATGCTTTTGTTTGTGTCTTGGATGTCCATTGTTGTTTAGCATTGGATCTACAGTCTTGTGCCTTATGACCATGTTTCTGACACTTGTAACAATAACCATTAAATATTGGTTTGGGGGGTGCATCACTTGCTTCAGCCCAACATACATGTGCTTTATGTCCAAATTTCTTGCAATTAAAACAATAACCATTAAAATTAGGTTGAGGATTGGACTTACCTTTCTTGCTTCGACAAATTTTTTCTGTATGACCTGGTTTTCCATAGTGGTGGCAAACACGCTTGTTTTTATTTGTCTTTGCATTCCTCCTTTCACCATTCTTAGATGATTCTCCTTTCTTAGAAGATGTCTTTGGTTTCGTGTGACCTAATCCAAAAGAATCCTTAACCTTCTTGATACTTCCATCAGATTCTCAAGGTGAGTCAAAGCTTCATTAGGTCTATTCAACCTTTCATTAAGTTCCTTCTCAGATCTCAGATCATCTTTCAATTGATTGTTCTCATATCTCAGATTTATCATTTCCATATCTTTCCTACTAATCTCCTAATTTGCAAGTAGATGTTGATTTTCCATATCAACCTGATTGATTTTCATCATCTGCACATCATGTGTCCTTTCATCAAGTCTGACAGATATCACTCTTTTTTCTTCTTCTGCCATAGTTTTGTCATCTTCAACTTTCTTCTTTTGTTCCAATACTTCACATAGTCTCACTGTCTACATTTCTTGTTCTCTTTTCAAGTTTCTAACTTCTTCACATAGTGCATTGTTCTTTTCCAGTAAATCTGCATTTGCTGCATCGCTCTCAATAGAATCTTCATTCTAAAATAGATTTGCAGTGTCATCTTCTTGGTAATGAGTATCATTCATTTGTTTGGCGAAATATTTCCTAGCTGTCAATGATTTCTTCAATTCTTCTCTTGCTATCTCAAGCTGATGTAATGCTAGCTGGATCTCAATCTTTTGATTCTCAATGAATTTTCCCAACTTGTAAACCTCCATCTCAAGATCTATACTCACAAGCTGATTCAAACCTTTTGTAGGTGAACTGAGCTCTGATACCAAATTTTTGAAGTACAAGAATGGGAAAGCAAGATACTTAGAGGGGGGGTGAATCAGATCTTCAAACTAAACCACTTAAAATAAATTTATCCACATTCATACATATATGAATTTAAGCTAACATCAAATAGCATCCATAACATCAAATATGTAACTCCTAACACAAAATTTTGGTAACCCAGAAACCCAAATAGGTAAAACTGGGGTGGGGATGACACCCACAAAATCTTCACTACTGCAGCAATAAAGTGTGCCTGTTAGGGCTACAAAATTTTGATTTCAATATACAATATACCTGGTTAAAGGTCTATTATGTTAAGAACTAAAGATCATTACAATCTACCTTGTTAAAGGATTTCAACTTATAGTAAAGTAAGCACTCGGCTAAGAGATTTGAATCGGTCTGCTAAAACCACTATGTTAAGAGATTTAACCTGATACACCTGTTAGAATGTTCCAAGTAGTGATCCTTCATTATGCACTTAGATGCTGATGACAGATCTTCTCTTTTCAATAACCTCTGTGATCTCTTAATCTGATATGTCTTTACTCTGCTTTTCACTGCTCTGTCATTCTACTTGATCTAGGATTCTTCTCAAAATGATTTAATGTTCATCTCTCATGAACACACAACCCTTCTCTGTATATCTCTTTCTCTTACATGCTCTTGCTTTTAGGGTTAGAAGCCATCTTATTATATCTTTTCGGATCTGGCAGCGAGATCTAGATCAACGATCAAGATCTATTATTTATACCTCCAATGCATACTAATTTCCTGATTGGCTCCATGCCATGTATAGTATAAAATAATTAAATGTGAATTAACTCAGTAGACAAATATTAAATGCATACAAATGTCAGCTCAGATCTCATACAAGTTGGCCTAAACTATTTACATCAAAGTTTGAATTAATCCTAACATGTATGCAAAAGCTGTTATGCTCGGCACAACACATCTCTGATACTCGACACTTAATATTCTACTTGGCTCGGCATGATGTAACTCAGAAACCTAAAACTTGCTCAGAAATGTTGCTCGACCTTGAATGTTTAGCTCAACCACAATGATAACCAACTAAAAATGCTTAAGTAAATGACTAAGTGTGGGTCACTAATCATCAATAGAACTTAGGGATTAACATATTCTACCCATAGAAAACATCAACAAAACAAATTGGTAGAAAGAAAGAACCATAATTTTTGAGAGATCTCAATAAATTTATGTTAAGGGGTATGTACAGGATCATGGTATGCCGAAAATTGGCGATGTGAAAAAATGAGCTTTTCACTCATCCAAAACCGCACTGATGAGCCTCTTAAATGGCCATCTTTCTAAGTGCTTTCTATTTCTTTTCAAACTGTTTATTTGCAAAATAGATATATGGACTTATGATTTTATATGTGTAAAGACATAAAGTAGGATAATGGATGACAGAATAACATGGTATATTTTCTTAAAACTAATGGAAAAGAATGATACAATATAGTAATTATATATGCTAATGAATGATCCTTTGCCTATGCTATGTTTTTGGGTAGTTTCCTTCCTGTAGCCATATGCCTTGCAAGAGTATTAATTAGAATTTAACACTTTATTCCTAATATTAATCATGTGAATATGTATGGATCAAAGGTTGTGTGTGCATTAATCATTTTGTAGGGATCAGTCATCGCATATTTAAAGATCGACATAATGTTGTTGAAGAAGTCAAAACTCATTGTTGCTACAAGATGCCTTTGTGTTGAAGAAGTCAAGTAAGCGCTTGAGAAAGTTAAGGCATTGTTGAAAGATATTCGCATAAGGAACAATTCAATATAGTTTTCTATTAAATGTAGTGCACAAATCTAGGACCCACAACACGCTATATTCTGGGAGGACTTATTCTTAATGAATGTTATTTCTTTTATAAGACATTATGTATTTGTAACGACCCTAATTAATGGAGTGATCTTAGATTTAGGGAGTATTTATAGTTTTTCTTTAAATAAGATGACTGTTGTAACTCTTGGGAGTTAGTTGATTTTTCTGAATAGAAGCTTTTGTAGCTGTAATACTATTTTATCTATCCAAGTGTATTTATTTTCCATGAATGAATAAAATGCACATTTTGAGTTCAATCCTTTTATCTTGATTGTGTTTCTATTCAATCATCCAAGGGGGCCCACTTGGTGAGTGAATTACTTTGTTAGAGTAGGAATTATTTCCATGCTTAATTAGAAGTGAAGTAGGACTCCATTGTTCCTGCAGTCACTAGTATCATAACTAGTAGATTGTTCCCGCAATATAGGCAGATAGAGTAATTCCTATCCATGATTACTTTTTTTTCCAAAGGTAAACTCATTTACTTGTGTTATCATAGATTTGTTGAATCTCAATGCATTTAAATTGCATAGGATTAGTCATGAGGATTAAGAGAGTTTGAAGCATATACTTTGCAGATGTCATTCCAAGTTCACATCCCTAGTCGATAATTAAATGAGAATGAATGATCTAATTAGAAACCATTTAGGGTGTCCAATCCTAAAATAAGCAGTCCAATGCTATGGGTTTCTGAGAAAAATGTTTAGCCAACCATTTTTGGGGTCGCTGTCGGGGATGGTGTTAATTCAAACTTACCTTAGTGTTCATAATCCCATTTTTTATAATTTAGGATAAAGTTTTAAGTAATCCTTTTATGCACAGAAGGAGAGACCATCATGGGAGATTCCTTTCTCACAATATCCAGGTTGAACCATTTGATATTTTTAATCCTGAACCTTAGGAACCCCAAGTTGAGAGTGAAGAAGAAGAAGAACCATTTGAAAATCCATTTGTTGATGCCCAAGGAGAGCTATCTTTGCCATCATCCTCTAAAGGATCACTACATTTGAATGACCTTTTTGTTGAACCTAAGTATCAGGAAAACCCATTTTCTCTTGTTATTTATCAGCCAAGACAACCAGGTCCTACTCCAAGGATGGCTCAACCTACCTTTCCTTCCCCTATCCCTACTCAACATGGTAATCATAATTTGAAAAAACACCTACCTCTGCACTTCCCAAATTTTATGGCCTTATTATTGAAGACCCTAAAACCTTCCTTTTTGAATTTGGCATCCTCTATAGGATTTATGATTAAACAACTGATGCCCATAAGCTGAAATTGTTTCCATCTACTCTTAAGGATGCTTCTTTAAGATGATTCATGGGGTTAGGTGCCAATGCTATAGTGGATTAAGATGCAATGAGAAATATGTCCCTTTCTAAATATAAGGAGTACTGTATGGGTCATCATTTGAAGGGAGATGACATTTTCAAAATGTCACAAAAGGAGGATGAGACCTTGGAAGACTATGTCTCAAGGTTTATGTTTAACTTGCAGTGCAATACACAACATCAGTTGAATGAGGAGTCACAAAAACATCTTTTCCTAAAAGGTGTAAATGATCAGAGTATTGAGGTCTTAGACCTTATGGCAGGTGGAGACATCACTCAGAAGAACTGGGCTAACATAAAGAATATATGTCTGAACTATTCAAGGGATACTGTGAAGAAAGGTAGAGGACTCAGAGATTTACCTCATAAGTCCAATGGTTCAAGAGTATCTAAGATGGATTTTTCCAATATTCTATCTGATTTCAAATAGGACATCATCAATGATGTTTCCACTCAGCTAGACAAAATGCAAGCAAGAAGGAAGAAGGAAGATGTAGAAGGTATGTTGGCTGAATTCTTCCCTCACTGCAGAGAAAGGAAAAGTAACTGCAAGTGCAAAATAGTTTCATCTGTGAACACTAATTCAATGTCCACCAAATTCAAATCTATAGATGAGGAGAATGGAGATATTTTCTACATTGCTCAAAGGAAACCATGGGCTCAAAGACAAGGTATGCCTAAATACCACTTGAATAATTTTGGTTATAGTAATAGCAGTCAATGGAAAAACAAAAATTCTCAAAATTCTGGCCCTCAAGGACACAATTGGAATTATAATTGGTCTAACCAAAAGCCACATTATAACCAAACCTATCAACAATAGCCTCCATTCAACCCATACCAACAACAATTTAACCAATATCAACAGCCACAACATAATAACCAATGGAAACCATATGGTAACTAGAAACAACAACCTCAGTGGGGAACCAATCAGCCTAAGTTGTAGCAAGCTATTATGCCTCCACCTCTTGTAGCCAATAATAACCCTCAGAAGCCAACACAACTGCCTGCACAACCAACTCCAAATCCTAATAACAAGAAGAAAGCTTATTCCATACAAGTACATGATATTCACTTAAGATCAAGAACTACATTGCCTACACCTAAGGAACCAATAATAATTGAAGTTATTAATACTGAGGAAATTCCTAAGAACCGAACCACTGTTGCTTCACCTATTCCACAATCTACACCAGTATTGAAAAATTCACCTTATCTATAGAGATTGGCTCAATCATCACCCTCAAAAGAAAATCCTATTGTAGCTGATTTGATTGACCAACTTAAACAAATGATTGTTCAAATTCCTTTGTTGGATGCCCTCAAAGAAGTTCCAATTTATAATGTGTAACATAAGAAATCGGGTTATTATTACATTTATGTAGGATATAATAGTCTTGTTATATTTGAAATTAGAATGTTTGTTGAAATGTAAAGGGGGAGACAAGATGTTCCTTTTAACCTCAAATACACAAAGGAAGGATCCAAATTAATTAACCCCAAAGGAAGGATCAATGCATAAATGAATCAATCTATTGGAAATGAGAGAAAAGAGGAAGACCTTAGATTTCATTTTATAGAAAAGAATGTGTGATAGATTTAGAAAGATTAAGAAACTTAATTGAAATGAATAGGAGAAAAGTACTAACCTCAAAATGTTATAGATCTGAAGAATTCTATTTTTGGGGGACTGCACTGAGTTTCTGGGAAATCTGCAACCGGATCTGGAATAGAAATGCATGGATGGAATAAGCCCAGAAATCTTTTTCCAATCTGGCATAGTTCTGATTTTGACCCTCAAGTCAATGTCACCATTGACCCAGAATTTTTGATTCTAACCTAGGGTAGAATCAACCTCTGATTCTGACCTAAAATCTTTGACAGAAAATCTTTTTCTGGATCCCAATAGTTTTCTAAAAAGGGTATCCAAATCTGCACTCCAACTCATTGTTCCAAACATGTCCCTGCAAGAAAAATGGTTTGTTTGTTTGGGGGAGGGGTTTGCCTTAGTCAAACCCCAATTTAGGAATTAGCCTTGAAATAAAGAATGCTAGCAAGTAGTATAGGTAAATATAATAATGAATCTATGATATTCAATAGATATGCACTTGTATTTCAAATGTAAACAAGTATGTAAATATGAAAGCTTGGACTCAATATTAGAAACCATAAACCTCCATGATTGTATGCTTGGAATCCACCTTGAAGAGAGAATAAATGAATTTTTTGGATGCACAAAGGATCTTGAAGGAAGATCATACCACCATGATGGATAGATCTAGGGTTTGAATGTTGAATCTTGAATGCTTGAACCAAATCCCTTCAAAGGCTTGAATGCTTGAATCCTTGATTTTCAAAGGAGAACTTGAATGATTGAGAGGAAGACTTGAAAACTTTGAAAGCTTGAGAACATGTAGAACAATGGATTCTTGGATTGACTTAGCTTGGCTTAATATCACTTTTTTTTCTTCTTGGATGGTTGATGATTCGTATTTACAGAAAATGAGAGGGGAAAACTTCCTTATATACTAATATAGGGCACAATCTTCTAGAGAGGCATACATAGGAGAATTAAATTCCAATTAGACCTATATCCATAGAAGAGGACCTATATTAAATATAATTTAAGATTCATTGCTTCGGAACCCAAAACAGTCGACCTGGAAGTGGGAAATAAGCTTTTAATGACCCCCAGAAGCAGATAAAATTTCAAACTGGAAAGGGACCCTGGGTCAAAATTGAGTTCGACCTTGACCTATGCCAAGGTTGAGGTCAACCTTGACCCAGGGAGTCAAATCCCCTAGAAAATGTGCCAGATGGGATAGATGGTGCCTGGAGAGGCCCAATCAGGGTCCTAAACAGACACAGAAATAGGAGAGGGTGCAGAAATGAGGGGACAATGTGATGATGGTAAAAAAAACCCCGTAAGTAGGGCTAAACATTCTTAACATGGAAGTGCTTCCATTTTAAGATGATACATTAAGCCTCCACTTTAGCGGGAGTATGGAAATCAAACATACTCGTGGTAAAGTTAGAAGAAATTCTCTGGTGGATTGCAACAAGGTAGAACATCACTTAGTCAAGGACATGAGCCCCCAGACCAAGGATTTTAACTCAACATACATGCACAAAGATATGAAAGTAAAGAGAAATTAATCATAGAAAACATACATGACTACATAAGCAAGACAAGAGCAACACTATAGATAACATAGCTTCATGATCTAATACTACTAGCATGAAAGCAAAATAGAGGAGAGAGAAAGTGATTACCTCACCTAGTAAGAGTCCCACCTTACCATGTGTAACATATAAAAATGTTACTAAAATGTAATGTATGAAAAGAGATGTCACATTTGAAAATGAAGATATTTGTGTGATGTGTGGGGAAGATAAGATGTTTCTTTCAACCTCAAATGCACAAATGAAAGATCAAAATTGATCAACCCAAAAAGGATCAATGCACAAATGAATCAATCATTTGGAAATGAGAGCAAAGAGGAAAGATCTTAAATTCCCATTTTCTGAATTGAAATGGATGAGATGAAGTACCAACCTTACAAAGTGGCAGATCAAAGATTGCTATTTTCTGATATCTGTAGACTATTTCTAGAGATGCTGATAGTTGATACCAAACTGGAATACAGAGACAAAAAAAACCCAGAAATATTTTTTTGTTCTGATGTCATCTTATGAAAAAGGTTGACCCTGTACCACTTTTGCCAACTCGATCTACTCAACTCCGAAAGTGTCCCTGTTCGCACAGTTCGAAAGAAATCCGAAAAGGGTATCTAGATTTGGTCTCAGATCTATAGTCCCAAACCTGTACCTACAAGAAAAAAAGTTTTTTGGTTGTGGGGGAAGGGTTTGCCTTGGTCAAACCCTGGTTTTGGAATTAACCTTATAATATAATTGAAATTGCAGAGATAAACAAAGTAAACACATAAATTCACCTTGCTTATATGAAGCCCTTGTGGTGGATTCAAATTCGTGGATCCACAAGTATGTATGCATCAAATGGATCTAGAATGTAGAATGTATCATGTAGGATGTCTTCAATCAATTGCTTGTAGATCTCCAACACCAAGTCTTGAATGGGTTCTTGAATTTGGAAGAGGCTTGGAAGAAGGTGGATGGAGAGATCACCAAAAGTGCACTATGTAGCTTAAATCCTTCAATGGCCTCCAATGGATCTCCTTCATGAAAATGGATGCTTGAATTCTTGAGAATGGATGGATGTTTTCTTGAAATATTTCTCCTTAGCTTGCTTGAATTGCACTTGAAAATCCTTCTCAATTGTGTAAATGATGCTTAGAGAAAATGAGAGGAGAAAGCTCCCTTTTATATGAAACTAGGGCACAATCTTCTAAGGAGGCCTACATAGGATAATTAAATCACTATTTAAGCCTTTACCCCTAGGAGAGGACCTATATTAAATATAATTTAGGAATCAACCAATTCAAAACCCGAAACAGCTGACCCGGAAGCGGGAATAGACTTTTGCAAAGACCGACATTCAGAATCTGAAAGTTCCCAGGATTTGGACCCTGGGACAGGGTCAAGGTTGACCCTATCCTAGGTTAGGGCTGAGGTCAACCCTATCCTAGGCTAGGGTTGAGGTTGACCCTATCCTAGGAGGTCGACCCTATCCCTAAATCCCAGAAACACAGGTCTGTATCCCAGAATGCAGAAATCAGATCAGAAAATGGTGGAAAGAAAGGCAGAATAGGGGGGAAGCCATGTCAAGATCAGGAGCTCAGTCAAGGCACTTTTCATGACCCCAAACCACTTACTCAGAAGGCTAAACAAGTCTAAAATGGAAGTGCTTCCATTTTCTGACTATACATTTAGCCCCCACTTTAGCAAGAGTATGAGTTCAACACA
>MU223547.1:2441709-2468288 GCA_018584345.1 Thuja plicata | reverse complement strand
TGAATGGGTTCTTGAATTTGGAAGAGGCTTGGAAGAAGGTGGATGGAGAGATCACCAAAAGGGCACTATGTAGCTTGAATCCTTCAATGGCCTCCAATGGATCTCCTTCATGAAAATGGATGCTTGCTTGAAATCTTTCTCCTTAGCTTCCTTGAATTGCATTTGAAAATCCTTCTCAATTGCGTAAATGATGCTTAGAGAAAATGAGAGGAGAAAGCTCCCTTTTATATGAAACTAGGGCACAATCTTCTAAGGAGGCCTACATAGGATAATTAAATCACCATTTAAGCCTTTACCCCTAAGAGAGGACCTATATTAAATATAATTTAGGAATCAACCGATTTGAAACCCGAAACAGCCGACCCGAAAGCGGGAATAGACTTTTGCAAAGACCGACATCCAGAATCTGAAAGTTCATGGGATTTGGACCCTGGGACAGGGTTGAGGTCAACCCTATCCTAGGTCAGGGTTGAGGTTGACCCTGTCCTAGGTTAGGGTTGAGGTTGACCCTGTCCTAGGTTAGGGTCAAGGTCGACCCTATCCTAGGAGGTCGACCCTGTCCCTAAATCCCAGAAACACAGGTCTGTATCCCAGAATGCAGAAATTAGATCAGAAAATGGTGGATAGAAAGGTAGAACAGGGGGGGATGCCATGTCAAGATCAGGAACCTAGTCAAGGTGCTTTTCATGACCCCAAAACACTTACTCAGAAGGCTAAACAAGTCTAAAATGGAAGTGCTTCCATTTTCTGACTATACACCATGAATAACCAAGGAGGGAGAGCCCAATAGGTTCAACCATAAACTATGCTTTGTAATTGTAACGTGTCTTCTGATGGCTTTTATAATATCCATAGATCCACATTCTTGCATCACTATGGAATATAAAATGTGTGTCTTTTCAAGATTTAGCAACTTATGTGTGTTACCTTCCAAGCATTTAGCATATTATAAAATGTTGTTTCTTTAGGATTTAGCAACTTATGTGTGTTACTTTTTGAGGATTTAGCAAAAAATAAAAATAAAAATGCGTTTCTCTTTAGGATTTACCAACTTATGTGCGTTACCTTCTGAGGATTTAGCATGTTGTAAAATGTAAACTATAGTATAAGGGAGATCCTATATATTCCCCCTCCTTATCATGACTACCCACTAGGCATGACAAGGAAGAGAAAGAGGATACCTACTTCACAAGGTAAGGAGATATCCAACTTAACAAAAATATACACTATATCCTTAGCAAAGAGTAATGACCCTTACCTCTAAGAGCATAGATAATCGTGAAATGGATATGTCACATATGGAAAAAGGATCCTCAAAGAGGAAGAGATATTATCAGCAAGACCCCCACCATAGAAGAGGGCTTAGGATAAAATGTCATCTTCTAAAGAAAAGAGGGACCAAACATTCAATCATCAAGCCCCCTGCGATCAAGAGGGAGAGGAATCTCAGAATGAAGGAATCAAACTTTAACCCAAAGCAAAGGCAAGAGTTTATAAAGAACATAATTTGCAAATAAAGAAGAGGTGTTGAACTAGGAAAATCACCTCTCGTATAAGAGGGTTTCCATAGCCCAAAACATAGATCTTTATAAGGAAATAATGTTGTAGAATTAAAAAATTCCACTAAGCTAAGGAAAGTAGATCCTTAGATAGAGGAAGAAGGAAAATACCTTGCCCCCCAAGAATGGAAGAAAGGAATATACTAATTATATGAAGAGATGTTATAGAAAAGATATATCTTTACAAAACAAATGTTCTAGAAAAGATATCATGATTGATTATGTGTGAAGGAAGTATGTACCATAATAGCAAATTATAAGGATAGAATATAGAAAGAATAACTGATTAAACTCAAAACCAAAATACATGCTAAGAGCATAATGGATCCTAGAAGATTGGAAGGAAATACCTCTTGCCCCCCAGTTAAGAGACAAGAGGAGAAAAATGATCTAATTTATAGAAGAACGAGGAGAAAAATGATCTAATTTATAGAAGAATGAGGAGAAAAAGGATACAAATTTATTAACCCCTAAGGAAGGATCAATGCATAAATGAATCAATCTATTGAAAATGAGAGCAAAGAGGAAGACCTTAGATTCCATTTTATAGAAAAGAATGTGTGATAGATTTAGAAAGATTAAGAACTTTAATTGAAATGAATAGGAGAAAAGTACTAACCTTGAAATGTTACAGATCTGAAGAATGTTGTTTTCAGGGATCTGCACTAAGTTTCTAAAAAATCTATAATTGGATTTAGAATAGAAACGAAGATGGACAAAACCCAGAAATAATTTTTTGATCTAGCATAGTTATGATTTTGACCCTCAAGTCAATGTCACCATTGACCCAAAAAAATTTATTCTTACCTAGGGAAGAATCGACCTCTGATTCTGACCTAAAAAATCTGACAGGAAATCTATTTTTAGATCCTGATAGTTTTCCAAAAAGGGTATCTGAATTTGCACTCCAAATCATTGTTCCAAACCTATCCCTGCAAGAAAAATGGTTTGTTTGTTGGGGGGAGAGGTTTTCCTTAGTCAAACCCCAATTTAGGAATGAAACTTGAAATCAATAATTGAAATAAATAATTCTAGTAAGTAGTAGAAGTAAATCTAATAATGAAGCTATGATATTCAATAAATATGCACTTGTATTTTGAATGTAAACAAGTATGTAAATATGAAAGCTTGGACTCAATATTAGAAACCATAAACCTCCATGATTGTATGCTTGGAATCCACCTTGAAGAGAGAATGAATAAATCTTGAGGATGCACAAAGGATCTTGAAGGAAGATCACACCACCATGATGGATAGATCTAGGGTTTGAATGTTGAATCTTGAATGCTTGAACCAAAACCCTTCAAAGTCTTGAATGCTTGAATCCTTGATCTTCAATAGAGAACTTGAATGATTGAGAGGAAGACTTGAACACTTTGAAAGCTTGAAAACATGTACAGCAATGGATGCTTTTCTTGACTTAGCTTGGCTTAATATCACTTTTTTTTCTTCTTGGATGGTTGATGATTCGTACTTAGAGAAAATGAGAGGAGAAAACTTCCTTATATACCAATCTAGGGCACAATCTTCTATACAAGCCTACATAGGATAATTAAATTCCAATTAGACCTATATGCCTAGAAGAGGACCTATATTAAATATAATTTAAGATCCATCTCTTTGGAACCCAAAATAGCCAATCCAGAAGTGGGAAATGAACTTTTAATGACCCCCCGCAGCCGACAAACTTTCAAACTAGAAAGAGGGCCCTGGGTCAAAATTGAGGTCAAACTTGACCTAGGTTAAGGTTGAGGTTGACCTTGAACTAGGGAGTCAAAACCCCTAGAAAATGTGCTATATGGGATGGATGGTGCCTAGAGAGGCCCAATTAGGGTCCTAAACATGCACAGAAGCAAGAGAGGGTGCAGAAATATCGAGACAATATGATGATGGTCAAAAACACCCCCTAAGGAGGACTAAATGTTCTTAATAGGAGGTGCTTCCATTTTAAGATGATATATAAGGAAATCAAGGAAGCTTGTATCAAGAAACCTGGTAGAAACAAGAAAGATCCTGACACTGTCCATGTCCTTGGTAAACTTTCTGATCTTATGTTTTATAAAGTTTTAATGCCTAAATACTCTTATCTAGGAAGTCCAGTGGTTACCATTCATATCAATGGTATAAAAATAAAAAATGTCTTGATTGATTTAGGAGCATCCATCAATGTAATGACTAGGGAAGTTTTATTGAGACTTAGCATCATTGGTTTAAGGGAAACACCTACAATATTCTAGTTAGCTGATAATTTCACTATTAAGTTGGATGGCATGGTAGAAGACATCATTGTAACACTTGATTCCTTGGATTACCCCTCATATTTCATAGTCTTGTTTCCCAAAGCCACTCTAGGAGGATATCCATTAATCTTAGGAAGACCTTGGCTGGCCATAAAAGATACTTACATTGCATGTCGCTTAGGAAAAATGACAATATCTGATGGAATAAGTACCAACAATCAACTCTGTATTGTCTAGCCAAACTACAAGTTGAACTTGACCAAGTTATCTGGCCAGATCTAGCTGATGCTCTACCCTTGAAAAAAATTTAGTGCAACAACTCATGGTTATTGGAAGAGATCCATTTATGGTCTCACAAGAGGATGATGACATACTAGTGGAAATTCTCACCAATCAGTATGGCTCTGACACATCATCTTCTCATGTCCCTAACTATTCACTCCAAACCATACTACCCAAGAAAACTTCACCTAAGCTTCAGGTAGCATCTGATTACCTTCATACCTTGTTACCACATGAGATAAAGTCACCCTCATTTGCAGAAATTATGATGTTGGATAAATTTAAAAATGTAGGGATTGCCTTAGGAAAATATTTGAATGTAAATAAGAACCTCAAAACATCTCAGATGACCAGTCTTCTCCAACTTTTGAAAGAAATTTAGCAAGCCTTTACATGGGACTATACCGATATGAAGGGGTTAGACCATGAGATTTTTACCCATAGGATTTACATAATTCTTGAGTCCAGACCAATTAGACAAGCCCAGAGAAGAATTAACCCTGTTCTAAGAGATATAGTAAAGACTGCATTACAAAAACTCCTTAAAACTAGTTTTATATATCCTATTTTTGACAGCCAGTGGGTTTCTCTTTTAGTGATTGTTCCAAAGAAAGGGGGTAAATGGAGATTTTGTGTGGACTATAGGGAGCTTAAAAAAGACACTAAAAGGGATCACTTTCCATTACCTTTCATTGACCAAGTACTTGACAACCTCGCTAGTAAAAAGTATTTCTCATTTCTAGATGGTTTCAGTGGATATAACAAAATCTAGATATCACCAGAAGATCATGATAAAATAACATTTACCTATCCTTGGGGAACATTTTCTTATTCGATCTTACCATTTGGATTGTGCAATGCACTTGCTACTTTTCAGTGGGTGGTAATTAGTATTTTCTTTGACATATCTACTGACAGTGTGGAAATATATATGGATGACTTCATTGCATATGGAACCACATTTGAGGAGGTGCATGCTAAGTTGGAGAAAGTTCTCAAAAGATGTCAGGAGTATAAAATCTCCCTTAATAGTGAGAATTGATACATGATGATGGAAGAGGGGGTTGTTTTAGGACATTACCTTTCATCCTTTGGCATTTAGGTTGATCCTATAAAGATTACGATCATCATTACACTTCCAACTCTAGTAAAATAGAAGGATGTTAGGATTTTACTTGGGCACACTGGTTAATACAGGAGATTCATCAAAGACTTCAGCCAAATTGCAGCCCCATTGTACAACCCGTTGAATAAAAAAGTGGAGTTTGAATGGATAGATGACTGTGAATTGTAATTTCAGGAGCTAAAAGATGTCTTGACAAAGAAAGCTATCCTCAGAGGACCTGACTGGAAGCTTCCATTTCATATTTGCACTGATGCATCTAACTAAACCATTGGAGTGGTTTTAGGAAAAAAGGAAGGTACAATTGAGCATGCTATTTATAATATTAGTAAAAACTTACAAGGTGTTGAACTGAACTATATTGTCACTGAAAAAGAATTGCTAGCAGTAATCTACGCCCTCAATAAATTTAGACATTACATCACTGATTATGAATTATTTGTATACTCTGATTATTTATCCATCAAATACTTGATGAACAAGCCTGCCATCACCGGTAGGTTGGAAAGATGGTTACTCCTTATGTAGGAGTTTGATGTGACAATCCTTAGTAAACTAGGCAAAGCTAATGTGGTGGCTGAATTCTTATCTAGATTACAATTTCCAGATGATCCTACATCAGTTGATGACAACTTCCCTGATGAGCACCTATTCTCTATTGATACTTACAATCCATGGTATGCTAACATCGCCAACTACCTTGCTATAGGAAGGACACCCCCTCATTTCTTTCCTAGAGACCACATACTTCTGGTTGAGAACAGCTTCAATTTTTCATGGATCTCAAGTTTTATGTTTTACATAGGTCCTAATCAGGTCACCAGAAGATGTGTTCGAGAGGATGAGAGTTATGAAATCCTTAGAGCTTGTCACAATGAACTGTGTGGTGGCCATTTTGCAGTAAAAAGAACCGCATACAAAATCTTGACAACATGATACTATTAGCCTACCCTCCACAAGGATGCAGCTAAGTATACAAGGCACTGTGATAGATGAGAGCGCATGGGATGCCCAACTAAGTCAGATTAAATGCCCTTGCAGCCTTAGGTGGTGGTGACACCATTTGACAAATGGGGCATCAATTTTGTTGGACTTATCGAGCCATCTTCTCATGGTAAGTCATATATCTTAGTGTATACTGACTATGCAGTGAAATGGGTAGAAGCTAAAGCAATGTGGCATGCCAGAGATCATAAAGTAGTAGAATTCCTATATGAATATATCTTTACTAGGTTTGGTGTACCTCGTGAGATAGTAACAGATTAAGGTGCACATTTTACTTCTAATCTTATCACTGAATTGATGCATGAATACACAGTGAGACATGGTAGATATTCACCATATCATCCCCAAGCCAATGGATAGGTAGAGATAAAAAATAGGGAAATTAAAGAAATCCTAAGAAAAATAGTTGTTGTTCACAAGAAGGACTGGGCTACCTTCCTTCCTGAAGCTATTTGGGCTTACAGAACAACATGGAAAACAACAAATGGTTTTACCCCTTTTGAACTGGTTTATGGGAAATCTGCATCTATGCCTATCAAGTTTCAACACAAGACTCTCAGCATATCATTGGAATTAGACATTGGCCTTACCAGGGCACAAGAAGAATAGCTATTGCAGCTGATTGGACTGGATGAGTATCAGAAATATACACTTCACAAGACTAAATTGATTCAGAAGAAGAGGAAGAAGTGACACAACAAGTTCATCAAGGAAAGTAAATTTTAAATTGGTGATTGGGCCCTAGTATATGACTCACGCTACCATCATACCCTAGGTAAATTTTAGACATGGTGGCTAGGACCTTATGAGATATTTTTAGTGTTTGAAAATGGAGCAGTTCAACTATCTACTATTGATCTTGTACTATTCAAATTGCTTGTCAATGGTCATCAACTGAAGATCTATCATAAACCAGTGAGTCACAAAGAATTCTTATAGTAGTTCCAGCAACACGATGACAACAACGCTCCTACAACAGAAGAATTTGGGTCTTCCACCCAAATTTCCACTAATCCTTGATTTCTATCAAAGATTATATAATAAATGTTTCACTGCATGTGAAATTATTTCTCTATAATAACAATTAACCTCACCTCCTCTCTCTACCATTTTTTCACACCATTGCATCACTCCATTAGTGCATGTCATATTCCAGAACAATCTTCCTGCAGCACTTACTAGGTTTGTGACACATACCTTTGTTCATATTTTATTTTATTCATTTTTATTAGGATTACGTGTTCTTTTGACTTTTACTCTTGCACGACCTGGCCTAGTGGGACCCATGCCTTAAACTTAGTTGGGGGGAGGGGAATATTCCACATTTTTCAAACTTAAACATTAGCATGTAAAGGATGAAATACATTTCTTGTCCCTTGGAGATGACTATTGTCATGTGTTAAACAATCTGTCATTTTTTGATTGCATCATCATGATTGAAAGGAATTAAAATATATTAAAATCCAGAGTTTAATCTATGATGATATGTTCATGTCATGTTTAGGGTGATAGGCCTTGACATGAGTGAAGGTATTATGAAATATCATTCATTAAAATTCTTTTAATTTCCTGGAGTAAATAATATTGCGTACTCCGTTGTTCTCGTCTGCAACACTTTGAGTCCGTAAAATCTTGAATCTTGATTTTCCATTTTAGTGCTTCTGTAAAATTCTTCTGCAAAACTTTTCTGTCTATAACAATGGGGGTGATCTTCAAAGACATGAACCAACTGGTCACATATTTTTACTAGGAGATGTATCCAGTCATGAAATGTTCCAAAGAAAAGGTTGGTTGAATTACTATCTGAGCCTCAATGGTTTTGACGATGAAATTTCTCAGCATTTTTTAAATACTCTGCAAAATGGGTTCGCAGTGGTGAAAGGATTAAGGATTGATTTTACAGAAGACATTGTGGTGGAAGTGACATGGTTTCCATAGGAAGGTGAGAAATGAAATAAGGACCTTGATTTATGCTTAGCTAGGGCACATTTCACCTTGCATGGTGATCCACTTTTAGAAATTGATAAAAAGAAAGGCACTTTAAGGATATCATTTCCCTTGGATTATATCCAGCCAGCTTCATTTATCATACAATATTTTACCTGTGAAGGGCACTACAAATATCTACATGGTCTACATTTCAAAATCTTGAGCAATCTCTGCCATTGCAATAGACTGGTAAATTTACCTAACTTTTTGTTTAATATTGTGAAGAAACAAGCTTCTTTGGTTCAGTCAGTAAAAGATCGGTCAGTTTCTCATCATTGCTTAATTAAATTAATTATGGAAAGAGACTTGAATAAGAAAATGGTAGGAACTTGGGATGAATTTTTTTAAATGGATGAAATAGAGCCTAGAATGGTTGACCCTAGAGGCCAGGGTGTAGGGAGAAGGGAGAACACAGTAATTAGGGTTTGCAAAATAATTCAAAGAACAGGAACCATTCCTCATGCTTCTTCCTCTAACCCTAAACCACCTAGTAAGAGAGCTTGTGACATTGGTACTCCTATTTCTAGTAGAAAGAAAATTAAAAGAAAGAAATCTGACATTATTCTTGAAACCCCACCTTCTGTAAAAACTAGGTCTACCTCCAGGAAAGACAAAGATAAAACCCTGGAAACAAAAGAAGTAATTCTAGAGAAGCAACCCATCAATGGGAATGATAGTGACAAAGCCAACGAAACCTTTCCCTCACATGAGGAAGAAACACTAGAAAAACCTCCTGTAGAAGCTACATAGGAAGTGTCTACCAGCAGGAGGGAATGAAAGAATCCTTCATGCTCTTCCAAAGCCTGTACTAGAAGAAGTGCAAGGATTTTCACAAACATCAACAAGGATTTTGAGTTTCCTGTTCAAATTGTTAATATAGAATCCTCTGAATCTATGGAGAGATCCTCTTCTGAGACAATGGTTCAGGAAAATACAGACAGTGATTTTGTTTCCCATAAAAAGAATTTAGAAGTAGAAGTTAACCCTAATGTTGACTATATCCTCATTGATAGTGATGGAGATTCTAAAGAGGTAGAGGAGTTTGTTGATAACTCTATTAGACAAGAAATTCCTGATGATTCAGGAAATTTACCTTCTAATGAATTCCCTAAACTCAATAAGGATGTTATTGAAGAGGTGCTAGAACAAATTAATAAGGATGGGTTGGACACACTGGCTAGGGCAGCTGAATCCTGTCAGGGGGATAATGTAGTAAGAAAACTTAATTTGCAGAAAGGAAAGTCCTCCACACATGAAAACATAATAAAAACCCCTCATCTTGCACTACGATGGACTGGCATTTTTAATCAGGAACCCATGCCACCACCAGACCTATCTACACCCCTAACTGCAAGGTTGAGTTTGTTTCAACAATTGTTATGGGAAAGGCAATTGTGGGAATTAGAGAAAGAAAAATTGAAACAAACCATTGATGAGAAAGCTCATCAATTGGAGCATAAAATAGATCAAATTGAAGTGTTGAAAAGAAGGGTTGATCAAATAACTGAATTAATTCCAGAGGTTATGGCATGTCGATCACCATCGTTGGTATATGCTCTATTTCTTAAGGAACAATTCATTAATTTCAAGTTAACAAGGATTGTGGAAGGACTAAAACTATCTGTTTCAACACCCCATGAGTTTTATGATGTGTTTCAATCAGCTCCTATGTCTTTGAAGAATTTATTGTGAGTTATATTTGCATAATATTGTTGTGCCAGATGAAAGGAACTGGAATTCACTCCTTTATGTGGGGGATGTTTAATTGAGAGTAGTAATGTCTTGGATACAAAATGAAATAAGTAGGGAACATCAAGATTTACCTTACAAACATAGTAAAAAAAACATACCCTTTCTTATGAGACTTGAAGTTCAACATTCTAGACAAACTTTTCTTGATTGGATTTTAGTCACTGTGAATCCAAGTGGAGCCAACAAAGTTTACCTAGTTAGAGAGAAATTTTATACAGATTGGTATCATCACTCACCACATGATATTGTAGCTGCAATCACTACTTATAGGCATAGATGGATAAAGATGTCCCATGAACTGAAGGTTAAAGAACCCCATTCTCCATAGAACCTGACTCTTGCTACTAGACAAGCTCCATGGTACATCATGTTGGGGAGGAAAATGCTTAATTATTGGTTTCCATTAATATTTCAACCACTTGTTCTCCTGCAGCCATTACTAGAAATGAATAAAAATTTCAAAGATCATGACATAGCCATAGAAGTTCAAAGATGGGAAAGACTCAGGTAGAATCATGGATACTTCAACTACATTGATGATGAGTCGGGGGAGAAGACTGCAAGTGACCTAAGGTTGAGAGCCAGGATCCACAATTTTATGATTGCTGGAGACCAAAAATAAGATAGTTGGGGGAAATGACGAGCCTCTTAAATGGCCATCTTTCTAAGTGCTTTCTATTTCTTTTCAAGCTGTTTATTTGCAAAATATATACATGGACTTATGGTTTTATACGTATATTTTATATGTGTAAAGACATAAAGTAGGAAAATGGATGATAGAAGAACATGGTATATTTGCTTAAAACTAATGGATATAAATGACAAAATACAGTAATTATATATGCTAATGAATGATCCTTTGTCTATGCTATGTTTTTGGGTAGTTTCCTTCTTGTAGCCATATGCCTTGCAAGAGTATTAATTAGAAGTTAACAATTTCTTCCTAACATTAATGATGTGAGTATGTATGTATCAAACGTTGAGTGTGCATTAATCATTTTTTAGGGATCAGTCATGGCGTATTTAAAGATCATCATAATGGTGTTGAAGAAGTCAAAACCAGTCATTGCTACAAGATGCCTTCATTTTGAAGAAGTCAAGTAAGTGCTTGAGAAAGTTAAGGCATTGATACAAGATCTTCACATAAGGAACAAGTCAATAGAGTTTTCTATTGAATGGAGTGTGTAGATCTAGGACCCACAACACACTATATTCTGGGAGGACTTATTCTTAATGAATGTTATTTATACTATAAGACATTATGTATCTATAATGATCCTCATTAATGGAGTGATCTTATATTTAGGGAGTAGTTTTAAATAAGACGACCGTTGTAACTCTTGGGAGTTAGTTGATTTTTCTAAATATAATATTTTGTAGTTGTAATACTGTTTTATCTATCCAATTTTATTTATTTTTCGTGAATGAGTAGAATGCATAGTTTGAGTTCAATCCTTTTTATCTTGATTGTGTTTCTATTCACTCATCCAAGGGGGCCCACTTGGTGAGTGAATTACTTTGTTAGAGTAGGAATCATTTCCATGCTTAATTAGAAGTGAAGTAGAACTTTTTTGTTCCTACAGCCACTAGTAACAGAACTAGTAGACTTTTCCTAAAGCATAGGCAAAGAGAGTAAATCCTATCTATGATTAATTGTTTTCCTAGAGTAAACTCATTTACTTGTGTTAGCATAGATTTGCTAAGCTCGATGCATTTAAATTTCATAGGATTAGTCATGAGGATTAAGAGAGTTTGAAGCATATACTTTGCATATGTCATTCCAAGTTCACATCCCTGGTCGATAATTAAATGAGACTGAATGATCTAATTAGAAACCAGTTAGGGTGTCCAATCCTAAAATAAGTAGTCCAATGCTATGGTTTTCTGAGACAATTGTTTAGCCAACCACACACCCAAAATTTTGTTGACTTTATAGTAGGCCTAGGTGTCAGTACACCTAGCCAAGCCAAAAGCCAAAGAAAAAGCATTATCGGACATCCGATAATATTGGATATCTGATATTCATCAGTAAAATATATTTGTAGCCCGCTAATACATTCAACATTTTCATTGTGAAAATGTTGAACACAACCAAAATATTTTGAATATCTAAAGACAGTCATATATCTGATTTTCTACAGTTAACAATTTGCATCTGAATTGAACAGGTAAGTTAAATTTCTAAGTTTTTATTGTTGCTTTTCATTTTTGATTTGAAATTTGTAGTTTTTTTATTATAAAAACTAGGGTTGAATGATATTCTTTATTGTTTTTAAGAATTGATTATAATTGTCTATTTTGGTTTTCATTTTAATCAGACATAGATTCAAACCAATCATAAAACCCTCCCAATGAGTCCGCAAACAATCCCCCACCTTCAGAAGACCAACCAGTCTCAAACCCTCGACCATTAGAGGATCTCATAAGAGACAATCTAAATCAACTTAGAGGATATCATACCACATATGTCAATATCCCCATATTGCGCCCCGTGTTTTGCATATTTAACTCCATTATTGAAAGCATGAAGAAACTCATGGAGCAAAATAATGTTGCACTTCTTTGGCACGATTCCAGGCATGCCTAGTTTGACGATGGGCTTTACTATGATCAAGTTATGGACCTAAATATAACTAAACTTGACATATGTAACCTTTTTGTGGATCCCAAAACTGGTTTAAAAGTGGACCCTAAAAAGACCAAGTTGTCAATTAAATGGTGCACAAATGATGTAATAAGTAACAATTTTTGGGGCCGCTAGTGGATGGTTTTTGATAGACCACTCCACAACAATTTGGATGTCCCATTCTATTTCATAAGAAAATTGTATGTTGAATTTGTGCTCGATCACAAGGTAAATTATTGGATCATGAGATCGAACCAGGGCGTAGGCTTAGGTACTCCTCAGGATAGGCCATGGGCACAACCGGTGAAATATCACATGTGCGTCCCCCCTCCTGAGATTTCACCACCTCCTACAGTGAAACATCCTAATATTATTGCTAAGGCCAGCTCACAAACAATTTTAGCCATTCACACCTTGAGTGATCTACTAGTTAGGTAGAGTGCGACATTGTTGCCTCCTCATGTTGATGCTTCTGGCCCTTCTACATCTTACACAAGTTCACATGTTTGTGTGCCCCATACTTTCATTATGTGCAATAATATGTGCTTGGGTCCCCTGAATGATAGTGATGCATATAATTACGTCTTTGAGGTGGATAATACTACAACACACTATAGACACTGAAGCACCCCATAGACATGTGCATCAGGGGCATACAAAGCCATGGACGCCTTATACTGTTACGGTAAGAGTAAATAGTTAACTTGTTACATTGTATTTAATTTTAAATGTTCATATTTTTAATAGAATTTTCTTATAATGATTTCCCACTTATGTGTTTATGTGTTCCATTTATGTTTAGTTGGTGATAGAGGAGGAGATGGCACATGTGGAGGCGTCCACACTTTCGGCCATTGCATTTGGCCTTGACACTTCCACGATACATACATTTTAATGTACTCATTGGTTTCCTTTTATTATAATAGTATATACATGTGTTTTCTAAATTTTATGATCGTATTATTACATACTGATGCAGGTTTCACCAGTTGCCACTGGGGGGCAATGTGAGGGGGTTCAGGTGTCTGGTGTTGACAAGGGGAAGGTAATTAAATATTTTAGATTGTTTATGCATACATGTATACTTGTCACTTGTGAATTCTCATTTTTAATTTAAATGGTTTATTTGACAGAGGGTGGTGTCTGATGATGTCATGAGACCAGTTCACCATGATAGAGTCACATGCATTGCAATTCATAGTGATAGCCCCACGGTACGTATATTTCTAAATTTATTTGTGTGTATTTTACTATCAAGTATATATAATATGATCAAGTCATGATTGCATGAAGTAACTATTTGACTTTTGTAGGTCACCCCTAGTTTGAGGGAGGTACAATGCCAAGGGTTTGTATCGTTGATGACCCAACCAAAATTTCTTGAAGAAAGTTCAACACAAGTAAGCTTTAATATTAATTCAATTATTTTTTAAACATATATTTTCTACCAAGGATTTAACATTAAATAGTATAATTCCTTGATCAATCTCATGTTTGCAAACATATGTAGGTTGGAGTCAACATTGGTGCCATTGTCCCTTCACTACCCAGGACATATATTAGGTCTGCTGACCGCATGAGGAGATAGAGAGGTGAGGTACATGAGAGTTCAATTTTTTTTAAAAATTATTTATTATTGTTGACTATGATTTTGAATTTTTATTTATTATTTGTAGTAACCATATAAATTAAGTAATCTAACTTGGGGTTTCACTTTTGTGTTTGAATGCAGGATCCGTCAGAGCCAAAGAGTACTTCAAAGAGACTTCACTTTGATGATCCACCAGTAGAATAGGATGTCCTAGAAACATTTGTAGTTGAACTTCTTATTTTGAGATGGTGTATGCCACATTGTATCTAGATATGTTGATTTTGTAAATTTTTTGAGATGGCATGTGCCACATTTTGTACAAAACTATTTCATATATACATATCTACATATTCATTTCTGATTATTTTATCTTTTTCATGTGTTCTATGTATGTATCATTTCCATATTATATCTTTGGCATTTGTTGTATGTATGTATTATTTCCATATTATGTCTTTGTCATGCATTGTATTTATGTATGTATGTTCATTTTTATATTATATTTTTTACATACATTGTATCTATGTATTATTTTCACACTACATCTTTTTCATGTGTTGCATGTATGTTCTTTTCCATCTTATATCTTTGTCATGCATTGTCATCTGTAATAGACCTAATCTTTTCCAAAGCAACTACCTTGAAAAACTTTTGTCGAACCAAAGTAATAGGCATAATCTACAATTAAAATTATGGTGTTATGTGTTATGCTTTGTGGATGTTTGAATTATTTTACTTCTATTGCATCGTTACACTTACATGTTTAATTGTATGGAATTTATTTAAAAGCATTATTCGATTATTGGTTGAATTAGTTCATTACTTTTTTACACTGATTCACCTCCTCCCCCCAGTGCCTCTATATACTAATAATTGGTATCAAATCCTAGTTCCATTGAAGAAGCCTAACAGTTTGGGAGAGGTCCTTAAGGAATACATGGAGTTTCATAGAAGGAAACTTGAAGAGGCTGAAGATATGATTGAGAAACTCAAGGAATGGTTGACTATTTCTAGGGCTAAGAGACAAGACATGGTTGAACATTTGAGTGGGAGTTAGTTCATTTGTCACAATGCATTCTATGAGATATGAAGAGCACTTATGAGTGATTCTAAGGTGATTAGAAGTAATTGATGATTTGAAGTTGTGATTTCATGCTATAATTTCAAGAAGTGTTAGAAGAATCCATATCGACCAAAGAAAGGGTATTTATTTGTGACAAAGGTTGTTTTTTGTGTTTCATGAAGAAAATCATCATGGACACTCTTGTATTGGTTAAAGTTACTAACAACCAAAGGCCATTATTCAAATTGTATCTGTTAAAGGTGACAGAGAATGATCCCAATGGCACTTTGTCTTCAATACCCCATGGTGTGTTATTGAATAAGGATATAAGGTATTTTATCTATTGTAAGATTGAACATATTGGTTCAAGTGATATCTTTAATACCTATACTAAACTATGCAATAATTATGGATTGAAGGGTGAACACAAGCATTTGGAAGACAAGGGTTTTTCCTATATAGTCAACCTACCCAATGATTTCAAACTTGACTAGATTAGATATGTGATTATTCATGTTCATGATCAGTTCTTAGAGTTGGATGGATCACACAATCAAACTTCAGTCCGACATGCACTAGAATTTTCTTGATGCTTTGCAAGAAAAAAAAGGTCTTCCCTAGCATTTATCTAGTCAACCAGACCTGATGAAGCTGACAATTTGTTCCCAGGAAGAACAGTTTGAAAGATGCACCATTGAGAAACTTTCAACTGAGCAACAATGCAACTTTTTGCACCAACCGAGGTCGGGTTGCCAAATGGAATCTGAGTGAAATTTCCTAGAACTAAACTACATGTGTGTAGACCTTCCCAAGATGGTCCTTGTGCACTTCACGAATCTATGATATCTCTCATGAGGTTCGAGATATGGCTCTCCAAAATCGCTGCCCAATTTGGCTTAGTGCACCTTGGGAACACTTCGGTTCAACATGCACCAGAACATTCTTGATGCTTCGCAAGTGAAAAAAGGTCTCCACTAGCATTTTCCTGACCAACTGGAGTTGATGGAGCTGACGGTTTGGTCCCACGACGAACGGTTTGAAAGATGCACCATTGAGCAACTTTCAACTAAGCAACAATGTAACTTTTTGTACCAATCAAGATTGGGTTGCCAAATGGAATCTGAGTGGAATCTCCCATAAATAAGCTACATGATTGTAGGCCTTCCCAAGATGGTCCTTTTTCACTTCACAGATCTCTAATATCTCTCACAAGGTCCGAGATATGGCTCTCCAAAAATTGTTGCCCAATTTGGCTTAGTGCACCTTGGGAAAACTTTAGTCTGACATGCACTAGAACATTCTTGATTCTTTGAAAGAGAAAAAGGTCTTCCCTAGAATTTACTCAGCCAACTGGAGCTGATGGAGGTGATGGTTTGATCCCATAATGAATGGTTTTAAAGATGCACCATTGAGCAACTTTCAATTGAGCAACAATGCAACTTTTTGCACCAACCAAGATTGGGTCACCAAATGGAATCTGAGTGGAATATCCTAGAATTGAGCTACATGATTTTATGCCTTCCCAAGATGGTCCTTGTGCACTTCATGGATCTTTGATATCTCTCATAAGGTCCAAGATATGGCTCTCCAAACAATCTCTGCCCAATTTGGCTTAGTGCACCTTAGGAACATTTCAGTCCAACATGCGCCAAAATGTTCTTGATGCTTCACAAGAAAAAAAAGGTCTCCCCTAGTTTTTACCCATCCAAATAGAGCTGGTGGAGCTGGTGGTTTGATTCCATAATGAACAGTTTGAAAGATGCACCATTGAGGAACTTTCAACTAAGCAATAATGCAACTTTTTGCACCAACCGAGATCAGCTCGCCAAATGGAATCCAATTGGAATATCCTAGAACTGAGCTACATAATTGTATACCTTCACAAGACAGTTCTTATGCACTTCACAGATCTATTATATCTCTCACGAGGTCCGAGATATAGATCTCCAAAAATTGTTGCCCAATTTGGCTTAGTACACCTTGGGAACACTTCATCTTGACATGTGCCACAACGTTCCTGATGCTATGTGAGAAAAAAATTTCTCTGCTAGTATTATCCTGGCCAACTAGAGCTGATGGAGCTAACGATTTGGTCCCATGATGAGCGGTTTGAAAGATGCACCATTGAGAAACTTTCAATTGAGCAACAATGCAACTTTTTTCACTAACCGATATCGGGTTGCCAAATGGAATTCGAGTGGAATCTACCAGAACTAAGATACAGTATTGTAGGCCTTCCCAATACCTTCCTTGTTCATTTCACAAATCTTTGATATCTCTCACGAGGTCTAAGATATGGATCTCCAAAAATTGCTTCCCAATTTGGCTTAGTGCACCTTGGGAACACTTCAATCCAATATGCGTCTAAATGTTCTTGATGCTACATGAGAAAATAAAGATCTCCACTAGAATTTACCCATCCAACTAGAGCTGATAGAGCTAACAGTTTGGTCCTACGATGAACGGTTCTTGATGCTCTCGAATTGTTAATGGTATGTGACTGGCAGAGATGCGTAGACTAGATGCTCGATTCCCCATAAATTTTGATGGGTATTTTTTCAAGACCCAAAAATGAATAAATGATGTTCTCTCATGTGCCTCAAGGTTTCCCAAGTGTTATATTGGTGGATTTCAAGGTTTGAAGGGTACTTCCCTCATTAAGTACCCTAAATAGCCCTTCCAAGCCATAGTGAGGGTTCCTAAGTTAGAGGAGTTGTCCAAGGTCTCAAGACTTGTCCTTTTGATAAAAGTTCTCCCTCAACTATTACTATTTGATCATAAAATTAATTTCCAAGGACCTTTAGGAGATTTGGAAGTACAACTAGAAAAGGTGTTCTATACGGATGAATTTTTCCTATAATTCTGCAAGTTTTTGCAATTGTATGGATCTATGCAGATGAATGAGGGCTTGAGACCAATTGGAGAAGTTGAGGATTCAAAATATCTTTCATTTTCAACTATTTTTGGATCTAGAGGAGTTTTTTTGAGTGAGTTGTCTATTTTTCTCTTAGTAGGGGTCCCAAACCCTAAGCAACCTAGGGTTTCTCAGAGAAATGTTGATTTCTCATCTTTCCACCATCAAAAAAATATAATTCTTGGTGAGATGATACTTTGGAATGTGTATTTTATGATTATGGAAGTGATTTTCAGGTTAAAGTGTGCCTTGAAGGATTTTGAGAAAATCTAGGTAGACATCTCTATGTGGCTACCTATGCATAGTCAAGAAGATTGAAGGGCTGGAGCACTTTGGTTTGGAATCAAGGCTTTAGGGCTTATATTTTGAAGTTTCTAAACCTATCCTAACCATGTGTATAGGTGAGATGATTTTGGACTGCAGAATCAGAGCACTTCCTTTGTAAATGTGCCCAATTAGGTCTAGTAGGCCTAGCGAAGAATCTGAGGGTAAGTACTCTAGATTTCATGATAAAACCTAATTATTTGAGGTTTTTTATGTTGGATATAAAGGGTATCCAAGACAGTGAAAATAGAAATCATAACTTGTGTTTGTCTGAAGTTGTAGTAAAAAAACCCTCTGATAAGGGCTACACGGTTTGGGACCCCTTAAAGAAGAAACTACCCTCTAGAACCCTAATAGGAAGGGTTGGGCTATTGGATCCTATTCCCTAGGATCCAAATTGACAATTTTTATGCTGGTTTCACCCCATCCAGTTAGTAAGACATTTTTTCATATCTTTGGCACATTTGCCCTCTAAGGTCACTAAGTGTCAAATTAATGAACCATTTAAGTAGATTTATTAATGCAAGGAATTGACATATTGAAAGCTTACAAGTTGAGTTTGTTTTTCATATGGATTCTATTATGGTTTTATGTTTGACTCTATAGCCCATCACAAAGGTACTCATTTAATTGGTTTTGAAATACATTCAAAAACAAAATCTCATATTCAAATAAATTTCCCTTTTATATCATTAAGAGTTAATTATTTATTAATTTATTCTCAGTGAGATTCAAAGCTAAATGGGATTATGCATTGTAACTGAAGAAATATGAACGCCACAAAGTTATAGGTCTACAAATTTTTGTTTGTTGGAAGTCTATTGTATGTGCAGATCTGTTGGGGCTGACATTAATGTTGGAATTATCAAACTTGTTTCCAAGAAAGCAGATAAAACACTTATTAAAGGCATCTTATATAACACATTCAAAAAAGCCTTAAGATTTTTTTGTCAAATATTTGCATTCTTGCATGTATTTCATCATTATACAAGTTTGACTGAATACACCACCTTTCATACAAATTCATTGTATATCATTTATAGAACGTATTATGAATAAATATATCAATGTTATCAAAATTCTGAGATATAAAACTACTAAAAATCTTAGATACACAAATATATATATCAAAATTTTAAGTGTCATTTATACTCCTAAAGTGTATAATTTTAACACATGGTACTCAATGACATCTACATTCCAATCCCTGCATTTGGGAGGTACAAGAAAAATAATTTTATAGGTTGAAAAAAAATTATGAATGTATAAGTAACTAAACGAACCAAAGAACATGACTAGCCAATGAATAGTGAAGTTTATGGTCATAAAAGATGGGCTAATCAAATGCACACCTCAATCTTCTATATCTATCATATATGTATCCAAACGCACTTACAATCCACATACAAAACCAAGTTTACTGGCTCAAACAAATAAATCAGAAAACTACAATGAATGTGTTGAACGTAACCGTAATGAACATGGAAAACCTTGCAGTGAGTTGCAATTACCTACTAAAGTTTTCTTGAAGGGATATTCTCTGCTTGAGGGTATTCAATATTGCTTCATGAACAAAAGTACTAAGAGTCCAAAGTTCCTTTATCTTTGGTTTTCCTTGATGTTTCAACAACTTAACATTGGCTACACTATAACAAGGTGTGATTACATGAGAATTGTTTTGTGCTTCTCATAGTCTTAAAAAATTGGAATATCATTATTTCTAATCAGGTATGTGCGCAACCATGTTCCCACAAAAAATATGTGATCCTATTGGATATGTGAAAATATCATCATTTGTTGCTAGTTGTGCAAGTTTCTTCTTTCCTCATACAGAACGTGCTAACCAGTAATCTGATCTCTCATCATTCCCCTATGGTGCAACCAAGGAAAAAACATGTCATGGTTGTAGAAGATCTTAAAGATGGTCTTAGTCAAGTGAACAATCCATGTCATCATTTATTACAAAGAGTGTTACAAATAAAGGAATTAGATAATGTGGAACCCACGTATCAACCCACTCACTTGACTCACACTGATCCCAATCACACTGAACACACCTCAGAAAAAAATGAGCAAACTCTCATGTCCAAATGGTCCGTGTACTAACATCTGAGCTTTAAAATAAATGCATTTTTAAAGAATCTTTCACGATTTGACAATCCAACCTATCTCCAATTGTTCCCAACTCAATCAACCAAAAGAATTTGTGCACCACTGAATCAAGAGTCCCCCTATGACAATGTTCAAGTACACCAATCAACAATAGAATGAGCATCAAGGAGTTCTGCACCTGAAATCCTCAATTTCTCCTTAACTAGAGCTCTCTTTACACATGCACCTTCTCCATCATGCTCCCCTTTTCCATGACCGACCTCAAAAAAACTCCAAATATGAGGTACAACTCTGTCTACATGCATTCTACATAACCAATAAAACATACGAGCATTTTTGAATTGACCTATGCAATTAACTGACCAAATGAGATGTCTATCCATGGAAATATCATTTTCCCACAACCACTCAAAATAATTCTCAAAGCAATGTTGGACATACTCGTGAGAGTAAGATCTATCATCGCTCATATAAAAATAGTATTCATTGATTATCTTTCGGTCATCTTCTGTACTATTAGGGGAATGTCTATATGTTATGTGCACAAAACTAGAATGTGAATAGAATTATAATTTTGATCTTGCAACTCATTTTGGAGCTGTAATGTATAGTTCTCTAAAAATTCAATGACCGATATAATAGTGCCAATCAGGAAAGTGTCCTTACACATCCTGAATTGTTGATCCAACCACTGAGACCTGTGACTATGCCTTGCATACTTGTTAAAAATATTCTTCATGAAATCTGAAATAAAATCACCTACATTGCATTCTTTTGTAACCAACTAACATCTAGAGCCTTCACCTCCACTTTTCAATGTATATTTAATGATTTCATATACCTTTTTTTAGACAACTTTCTTTCCAAAATCATGTTCACAAACCTCATGAAAACATGAAACAAACTTCACTAGCCGACCACACTCTGAGCACTTGTCATTTAAGCAATCTTGTCTATAAAAGAAACATCCATCATCGAGCTAGGACATAAAAAAATGATCTAGCAAGTCTCTTGATGATTTTGGAAGAGCACTTGCACTACACTCCTCCAACATTTTCACTAGTATGCAAAGTAGAATGAAGGGATCCTAATAGTTCATGGTGCATTGAAAAATCCACATGATATTTGCAACAAGTATTTTTAATCTTAAGAGGCACACAAAAAAAGGCTTGAAGGCTTCAAAATCTCTTTGTGATATTTGCAATGTTGGATGTGTCTCACAAAATATTTTGAACAACATTTTTTGACTCACCACCAAATAATGTTTGGGATGTGGGGTGCGGTCTTGAATGTCAATTCTCAACTTCATGACATCTTTCACATTTAGTGACACTCTTGAGTCAGATTGCCAAAATAGTTGAATTTGTTCCTTCACACCATCGGTAAGCTTGTTATCACAATATGGAAGTCTCCCACCATAAGCCCATGTATCATTTTGAAGAGGATCATCAAGTCTTTCTCTTCTTGCAAGTTCTCTATCCAAAGTTTTACAATTTAGGTTCAAGTCAACACAAGTTTGTCTCATCAAATGAGCCTTTCTCAAATGATGACTTGCTAAGGAGTTTGCAATAAACCTCCTAGCATCTCTCTTGTCTTTTTCCTTGTTAGTCCTCGCAATAGAATTGAGAGCACTAAAAATATTTCTCACAATAATAGCATTCCTCTCCTTTTTCTTGTTCACATTAATCTTCAATTTTACTAGTATAGGTCTCGTCTTCTGCACCTTTAACAACTGCACAAACATTTTGACATTTTTCAACCAATGTCTTGTGGCTAAAAAATTTATCAAAATTTTTTGAAACCCACAACCGAACGGTTCTTTCTAATCTCTTGCCATCGAAATTTCTTAATGTGTTCTCATCAATTTCAAGTAACTATTTTGTTGTTCTTGAAAGTCTCAAATTTGAAGTTTGTCTTTCTTCCTCCCAAGGGACTTCATTTCTCATATAAATTGGAGATGTGTAACGTTGATTTGGTTCTTGTGCATCATTATCATTGTCAATTCCTTCAATTTCAATTAGTGGATTGTCATTGTCAATGTCCACACTTCCATTGTCCACATCTACATGTTCATTTTCAATACCTATATTTTCATCTTCAATCCCTACATTCTCATTTTCAATATTATTGTCATAAATCATTTCAAATTCATGTTCTTCTTCAGTTAAAACTGCACTTAAGGGTGGGCCTATGCCCACATCTTCATTAATATTTAACATACCTTGTCTCTTGTTCTGGTGAGAAACCCTATCCATTTCTCTATACACTTTAATCGAGCTTCATTTTTGAGCTTTCTCTTTTGTTTATGCATTTGACGACTACTACTCCCCATGGTGAGACCAAAAAGGTGATGCAAAAACCTTTGATAATAGAGAAATTCCAACAAAAAGGGTGAAAAAAAGTAATTTTGTGTCTTCAACAACTGCAATCTCGTGATATTCTCTATAAAAATTATGGTTCTCAGATTGGGGGACCCAGAGAATCAATTTTTGCTTTTGGATGCCAGTAACACAAATCAGATATCAGAAAATATCCGATATCTCCCACTCAAATTTGGCTTCAACTTTTTCATTTTCATCCTATTTTGGATACTTATTTTACTTTTTCATTACTATTATAATTATTTTTATAATATTAATATTATATTTTCATACTCTCTCTCTCTCTCTCTCTCTCTCTCTCTCTCTCTCTCTCTCTCTCTCTCTCTCTCTCTCTCCNTCACACTCTCTCTCTCTCTCTCTCTCTCTCTCTCTCTCTCTCTCTCTCTCTCTCTCTCTCTCTCTCTCCCCTAGGTATTATTGTTAAAATATTAATATTAATAAATGTTTAATACTAATATTATACTATTATACAATAGAGAAATAAATAATAATAATATAATACTAATTTATATAATACAATACTAATATAAATAATTATATAATACTAATGCTATTACCTTCTAATATTAATATTTAAAAAATATATAATATATAATCTAAAAATCTAAAATCATAAAATTGAAAATAGCATTGAAATTAAAATGTTGAATTTGGGCGAGACTTATCGCATATCTGATATTATTAGATATGCAAAATTATCATATATTTGATAATATCAGATATACGATATTGTTTCGGATATCCGATTAGGCTTGGTATTTGCTTTGGATTTTGGCTTTGCAATACCAAACGCGGATGGTCAACCCAAAATTGATGAAACAAAAAGGGTTTCTTAAAGACATTATCAGCTTCCATCAATATAATTGATGTCAAATTTTGAGTTCAGTAAGTAATTATTACTTATTTTCTAATTGAGTTATCTCTAATTTTCTAATTGACAGATTGATTGAAAAACAACTATAACTTTCAAACGGTTTAACCTTTTTTAAACCCAAAACATGCGTCACATTCTATGCTTCGTCTACTATAAGAAAAAAAATGTTTGCAATTTTGTAAAGTTTAGAATTAGTTAAGGTGGTCATACACGAGAGTTTTTTTATTTTGAATAAGTTGTAGAATAAAATTCATAATTAATTATTTATTTGGTAAAAAATTATACAAAAATATGCGTCATGTCTGGGCATGATTTTACTACTTATATCTATAATCTTGTGAAAATTTATCATCATTTGATTGTGATTAAGGTGATTAGACATACACGTACTTTTTATCTTTTTCCTAAAATTTTTGTACTACTGCATTAAAATTTAAAATATTGAACAATTAGATTTTTTTTTTCTCAAACAAGGGCTATTAGTTTAGAAACTACATTCAAATTCCTACAGATTTTGTTCTTACAACTTTTTCACATAAGGTTGATAAGATGTTCAACATTTTATGTCAAGTTGACTAACCCTGATTTTCTGATTTTTCATTGCCTCTTAAGGCCATAGCTTGGTATACCATGATCCTGCAAATACCCTAAGTCAAGAAAAGTTACTAGACATGTATTCAAGATAAGTGGTAAGACAATAGTATATATTTTGAATAAAGCTTAGATCAGGCCTAAGACCATTAAGAAACCATATGAGTTGTGGAGAGGAAGACTAACATTAGTCAAGCATATCAAGAATTTTCAGAGCAAGTGCTATATAGAGAGAGATGAAGAAAATATGGGTAAGTTTGATCGTAGATTTGATGAAGACATTTTTATTCTCTATTTTATAATATGAAAGGCTTATAGATGTTACAATAAAATATTACAAAGGATTGTTGAAAGTGTCAATGTAAGTGTGGATGAAGCAATCCAATCAACTAAAATTAAGGGTTTTTATGATGATGACAATGATAGACCATTCTGTAGTGAAGATGAGGATACTAGAAGTGGATTTAAAATCAAATTTATAAAGACTCTAATGAAGTATGTTTAGAGGAATCATCCTAAAGAACATGTTGTGGGAGACAAAGCCTATAGAGTTCAAACCTAGAAAAGAACTAAGAAAGATAATGAACAAACTTACACTTTTCCTTACTATAAAAAACTAAGCCAAATACTAATGTAGAAGAAATAAAAGATGAAGGTTTTCTAGATATAACGAAGAAAGAATTAAATTATAATGAGAAGAATGAAATATGGGAGCTATTTCCTAGATGTAGAAACTGATGAAATATCAAATTCAACTCCAAGATCCAGCTGCATGCAATAAACCTGTCACAAAGAATGAAGCAACAAAATGGAAAAAGAAGAAAACTCTTGTTCTCAAAATGACAGAGCTCAAAATTCTATTAAGCGATTAAAGAAAAAGTACAAAGCTCAACCTTATAAAAGGTGAGATAGAAACCCTAAAGGAAAAAACTAGGCTACACATTATTAATTAATACTTAATTAATAATGCACCTAAGTGAAGCTTAAGTAACTAGAGTAATAGGAACTTATATAATTAAATCAATATGATTTAATTAATAAGAGAGAAGTAATAATACTATAACACCCCCCCTTAAGCTGAACGCAGGGAGAAAGATGACCTAGCAAAATTATGAAAGCAAGAAATGGGGCCCGGCAACAAGGCCAGATCAGGTACCCAGTACAAGGAAATCTCTGTAAACCAGAGACAAAGGAGAAAACCCAGTGGGAAAAACTCCTCTCCAAAAAGAGATATAAAAGAAATTAAAGACAAAAAGAATGACTTCAAGAGACTCTCTCAAAGCCAGTAGTACAATGCATGTTGCCAACTCCCCCGTGAGAGAGGGTCGAGGCTCCAAAGCCCCCCGAAATGAAAGAACCCCTGGATCAATGAACAAACCACCATGACTCCAATGCAAAGGAGTGAAAGGAAGTGGGCACTGAAGAGGTGACCTCGAAAGATGAGCTGTCACTGGAAGGCCGAGTTGATGCTCAAAGGAGTAGATACGAGGATCCTGAAAGGGAATCCCCAATGTAAGTGGTATGATAGGTGTGCAGACATTGTCATCAAAGAGGAGATGAATGTCCTCTGGAGAGCCCTCAACAACTGCACCTTGTGGCTCGATGAATGGAGCTGGAGGGACAAGCAGTGTTGAAGAAGAAACCTGCTAAAGAGAATAGTACACCTCAAGATGTGGTGTGGCAGTCACAACATTGGTCTGAAGAACAACACACAGGTTCAAGCGACCTGACTGCACCTCATGATGCTCTCTCGAAAGGGGAGAGTTGCGCTCTGACAATGGAGATGGTGGACCAAAGTGAGAGAAGGTGTAGAGACAGGTGGAATGATCAACTATCCTGGTAGCAATAATGCCTCCTGTCACACTATCCTTGATGAAGGCTGAATCTGTCGTGAACTCAACTATCTTCCCTGACCCACTGCGAGTAATTTGATAAATTGAGAGAAGGTTTGCAGATAGAGATGGAACATACAATACATCATTGAATGTGCCATCTTGAATGCTGACTGAACATGTCCCACAGACTATCTGTATAGTGTTATTCCCCATGAGAATATGAGGAATAGGAGAAGTCTCAAAAGAAGAGAACAAATCCTGAGAAGATGCCATATGGTGAGAAGCACCGGAATCTAGTATCCAAGGGACCTGTGAAGG